>JALPQI010002959.1:0-101147 GCA_025490895.1 Thaumatotibia leucotreta | reverse complement strand
TTAAGAAACTTTGGTGCCCAATAAAGCTCACTGTCTTGTAAGGTCTGACCGAGACACATATTTTAGTCTCGGCCGAGACCGAGAATAAATTTGATTCTCGGCCGAGACCGAGACCGAGACTTGGTAGAAAGGATAAAAAAAGTATAAATAACATTAAAAAATCCCTAGCAAATACCTATAGTAAGTCCAACGTCAAACTAGATACAGCATTTTTTTTTGGATATTTTCTTTTTTGAATTTTCTTTAATGTAGGTACCCCAAAAACCGGTATTCGAATTTTAGGTATTTTTATCGACAGTATGATAGGGGTCGCTTACTCTAAATTATTCCTTCCGTTCATTTTAAAGTGAAATTGAAGTCAGTTCATGTCAATAAATATGACACTAATAAAATCGCAGTAAGTTCGCGAGATGGCGCCAAGCTCCCCAATTACAGCTCATTACGAATCTCGGCCACGGCCGAGACTCCCGGCCATTTTTGGCCGAGAGCCGAGAGGGATATCTCGGCCCGATTTTTGGCCGAGAATACCGAGATCTCGGTCGGACCTTACTGTCTTGTGTCTAAATGTCCCATCGGATCTTTTGCCGTTGTGGTGTTGAGGTATGCGAGCATTGCGAGCAGTTCCATACCATGATTTCGAGGGGGGAGGTTGAACTGAAATTCCATTGGAAAATAATCGGCTACGGTAATTAGATCTAGACCTATACGAGTAGCATAGTTATATTATGTATTCTTTGTGAGCTTCTGTTCTGATTAAATTAGGGGTACGTGATAAATTCCATGTATCTTCTTCGTACATTATCATTTATCATCTTTACCGACCGGTTTCGTAACATTTATGCACGGACCTCATATTCTCTTGAAGCGTGAGTACCTTAAATAGGTATACAAGGCTATACTGTCTATAGTAGGCCTACTGCCCACAGCAATCTTTGAAAAACTTTCGTGCATCTTTCTCTCTCAATCCAACGAAGATGTCATCGGCATGACAGAGACAGGCGCTCGAAATTTAGCGATTTCAGAAGATCGTGGTCGACCTATAGTTACATGATATGCCATAATCGCGTTATACCCACGGGTGCTTAAACGAGTTTCTTAGCGTACTGGACCTAAATACGTATTGATCGTATCCTCAAGTACTACTGGTATACTTATGTTTAGAAAGTTGGTACTCCTTGAGGCGAATAAGGGATTATAAGAATATAAGAACCGTCCCGTCGCCAAATGGTCCCTACGGAAGACCAGCGCTGGCTGAATAGCCAGCATCATGCTGAGTAGGGCCCATTTCGTGGCACTATGTTTGTATTTGTTTGTTTTCATTCTCTAAAGTGTAGTGTCATGAATAAATGTTTTGAGTTTGAGTTTGAGAACAGAAGCTCACAATGAATATGCCATATAGATAAGTCGCGTATAACTCTGTATCTACCTAATAAAGCTCACTGCCTAAATATTCCGCTCAACCCATTGAACTGATGTATAACTTAGAATATCTACTCGGTACATTACAGATCGACACTCATTTACAGGTCTAACGTTTAAATGAGCCTATTTCTGAGGTATAAGAGTGGAACGGGAGGAGAAATGAATGACGTGACATGACATTCTTACTCGTCGTTAAAAATTTGCTAAACACTGCCTAAATATTCTATTATGGGTTGAGCTTTTCGAGCTCAACCCATTGAGCTGATGTAGAACTTAGAATATTTACTCTGTAAATTTACAGATCAACGCGCATTTACTTAAATTTAACCGTGCCTAACTAGCTGTTTCTGATTCCAGACCAAATAAGCTGAAAGGCATGTTCCCGATAATAGAGAACACAGCCCAAGAGTTCGTCAAACGCGTCACAGCACTGCCTTCCAAAACCTCCAAAGTCGTGGTAGACTCAGAGAGACTCCTGGGAGGATATACGGCCGACGCCATCGTGCCTTGTGCTTTTGGCGTGAAGAGCCATGTCATGGATGACGAGAAGGACCCGTTTGCTGTGGCGTTACACGCCTTTTACGAGATGACACCGTTCAATCTGTTCGAAAAGTTAGTATTGTAACGATACGAAAGTTCGTTACTCTTTTAAATTAATGTTTTATGTTTCTTTCAGTTTTAGTTGATATTAATTACTCAGTGTAGGAATCTGGCGGGAAACACAAAGGAAATCATCAACGGTCAAACCAAGCGACGGCTTGGCGCCAAAAACATCGAAGCCAAGCCAACTCAAGACGCCACGCAAACGCACGCGCGGTCGAGACATCCCAGTTAGCAACCGACGCGACGAGCAAATTGGCGCTAACGTTTGGCGCCTTTTAATTATCCATTGCGCATGTCTGATTAATAGACGCTTCTGTTATGCGACGCTCGCAGCACCCATAGGGAGTACGCAGGCGTGAAAAGGGCCGAACACAAAACTGGGATTAGCGTCGGTAGACTAGGGTATATAAGGCAATGTCGCCGGGAGGACGGGATCACTTTGAGTTGGAGATTGAAGAGTAAACTTTACATTACTTTGTTCCTAGGTAGCCTAAGTACCTATTTTAGATTCTAGATTCAGTGTAGTAATTCTGTCTGAGTGTCTATTAAGCTATAGTGTTCAGGTAATTTGTTTAAACCCTGGTGAGTTATACAATATTATTTGTATTATTATCTATAATCGTGTTTTTATAATTACGATATTTGTACGTAGGTAAATGCCTAATTTGTAGCTCATACAATGGTGAAACGTGTAGTGCTTACATTAAACTTACCTTCCTGAGTTAGTATACCTAAGCTCAAAGCTAGGTAATATTAACAGTTTTATTTTCACAGAACTATTCCACTTATTTAACTTATAGATATTTCCATTTACCATATCACACCTTAATATACATGAGGGAAGTTGTTCTCCACATTGTACTTATAAATAGTATACTTAAATACAGCTATGTATTAGGTATTTCACGGTAGTTCACACAGTTAGACTAAGAATGTTATTATAGTGTTAGTAAATGAAAGGATTATTTTAAAGCAATAAGCTACACCACACAACACACACGGTACGTATATTTGTTATGAAAGTTAGTGCATAACCAAGCCTTATTCTATTTTAATGTATCTTTCTCAAGTTAAAATAATATTTGTACAAGCATCGGTCCACAAAATGGCGGACGGGACGCGGGCTCGCGGCGCGATGCTCAGCCGCTGACTAGAGTGAATTCTATTTATAAATACATTCGAGTATGAAAGAACGAGACGCGAGATGTAGGGGTAAATTCTAGTTCCTAAGAGAGACAGAGATGGACGGCAGGTCCAGGGTTACGTAACAGAGTGGCGGCGTTGAAGTTGAAATCCCTTCGCGGCGGGAAGCGCTCGGGAGTCTAGCGTCAGTGTCTAAAGGTCTTATCTTGATATTTCGATTATTTGAATAAATCGCGTATACATAATCAATACCTAGATTGTATTGCTAATGAAAAGGGACCAAGGTTGGCTAGTTGGACGGTTATTTTTATTATTGTTTGGTTTTATCTGTGAATTATTTAAGTGTGCTAATTATTTTATTTATCCTATGTATGGTTTATTTAGTGCGAAATAGATTTGGGATAAAGTGACTTAATTGTTTTTCAATATAATTCTTGTTTGTGAAGTTTTAGGGTGGGAATTAATATATAATAGTGAATGCTTTTTTCAGTACCTAACTAATTATGAATTAATCGTCTATATTATTACTTATATGATCTTTATGTATGTGTTTAGTTAAAGTGTTAGTTAAAGAGCCTAGGCCCAGTGTGGGTAGGTATCTGAACGAATGTGGAATGGTATAAGTAATAATATTGAGCATATTTATTTGATAAAGTTTTACTGAATTAGTTGATAATACTAGTTTCCTGAAGATGGTTTGATGGACGAATAACTAACTTACATAATTATATGATTAGTGGTTTGTTTTGATGTGTTGTTCAGGTGTACATTGTCTGGTTTGCGCTAAATGATCGTAACGTGATTTTAGGTACTGTTTTCTGCTATACTTGGAACGTGGGAACAGTACATGCATATAAACCTGTATTACAATGGTGTCTTGAATAGACTCAAACTTCAAACCTTGGTTAAGGCTAATTGTATTACAATACATATATACCCAAGGGTACATATTTGAACTACTCCTGATTTGCCATCTGATGGAACTGGAAAATCATGTTTTTGGAAAAGAGGACCTAGGCCCACAAAATATTTACCTTCCATATTGGTTCAGAATAGGTGAGCTTACCCCATCCTAAGGACCGGGTTAATTTGCAATGTCGAATAATCCTAAAATACGAATATAATAAGGGATCATGGTTCCTTACACATCTAGTTCAAGAACTAGTACCTACATACATAGTGTCACGACACTAATAATGAAATTAAATATTTCTTGTTCCAAGGAACTAATACATACAGTTTGACATAAACTGAATTCGCAAATTCACCCAACCGTATGCTCGAGCTGTGTTAGAATTGCAATAGTTAATAATAACTGTAATTCTATATCGGTGGGTAGGGGATATTATTTATATATTTTTTAATACTTACAGGTTGTCTTTTATTCTTAACTAAAACTTATCTTTTCTTTTACCTTTAACTACGTGCCTTTTAACTTTACCAATTAACTATAGCATTTTCTATAATACCTACTTATATTTGCCATATATTTGTGTTTGTTCTACAGCTACTACGATTTGTGTGTAATAATGTTACCGTGATTTTAATAATAATAAATCTTATTGTGTTTAAAGTACTTTTATCATTTCTCTCCTGTTATACTAGTGTTATGAGTATTATATTATTTGTTAGGTATTTACATTATCCTAGTTAGGGCTTTTAGGTCTATAACTCTCACTCTTTGTTCAAGAACCTAGGTCATTACGTACAGCTACGGGGTCCTGCCGCTTCGTAGACGATCACATCACTTCTTCTGGCCAAAATATTTATAGTCAAGACAGAATACCATAGAACCATAGTTTTATTAGGTAAACTTTTAGGGTTCCTTGAGGGTTTGTATTAGTACTGAGGGTTCTCTGGCTTCTGAGGTTTGATTTGTATGGGGTAGAGGGCTATGTGATTAGATAGAAATAGGCTAGGACTTTTCAAGCGTTACAATTTGTGAGCCGCGACCAGGATGTAAATAAATAAATAAGAAGGTATTTTTATGTCATTAGAGTATATTTAATCTTTCTTTTGTTTTATAGGTTGGTTCTTATTGGGTTCTGTCTTGCGAGTGACACGCAAGTGTCACAATTTGCTGCTGTGAAATGGATGCATTGAGTTGAGAGTTATTTAGATTTAGTGTTATTATACTTTAGGTACAATTGGTTTCACTAGGTGTCAAAACTCTATAAGTTGGGGGGGCAAGTATTAAGTTGCATAAGGTTATTAGGTAATTTATTGTTCCTATCTAAGGGAGAATCTTTGTTCTGTCTGTGTTGTCATTACATATTCTGAACCTTTATTCTGTCTGTTTTGTAAGTTAAATATTCTAGGAGCAAATTAGGACTGGACTTATGTCACTGCTAGGTTTATGAAATAGTATTTTGTTTGGTTATGTTTTATTCCTTAGATAGACCTGACTTGGGAAAGCTACAAACTCGAGTTCGATTCTCGGCTGAAAAAATAGTATTTGTATTATATTTGTGTAAACAATTTTAGGGAAGTATTTTAGGAAATTTAGGAATACAGTGTGTAGGTGCTGAAGCACATCATCATCATAATCAACTTCATCAAACAAAAGGATGAGCTGCTGTTTATAGGTTAGTCTAATAGGGAATTTGAAAGTGTAGAATGTAAGTGTGTATGTATGCTAAAATACATCATCATCATCTTCACCATCATCATCATCAGTCAAAAGGAGTCACGCTGCTGGATATAGTACTTGGTCAAGGATCTTCACAACTTTATGCTCTGCATTGTTGATATTTTACATTTTAGGGACTAGAAAGCTACGTTAGGTTACGGTTAGAAATGTATGTAGGTATCACTTAATTTCATCAAAATCGATAGGAGTAAAATTGCAGTACGCGACAATTTAAAAGCAGTAGATAGGAGAGTAGGAAGTTTAGGAAGCTTTTACACAGTATAACAGGAGCGAACATTCGGATATTTAAGAAAAATCATATTGGAATTCGTAATGTAATTTTAGCTACTAACTTTCTCAGTTTCAGTGAAGCTTAAAGATTGATTCTACAGCAAGGTGCAGACATGTTGAAGAATAATATTATTGGTGCTGTACAGATGGAAGGAAGTTGAGAACGCCTAGCCGATTGACGGGATATATATTTCCTATTATCTTATTTCATTAACTTTAGTTCTGTTTTAGATTTAGCATTGTGTATTTGATTATTTTGAAGATTATCTAGTAGGTGTGACTCAGTCTAACATGCGGGGGGGCATGTCAAGTGTACTTTAAACTCGTGGGTTGTACTGTTTTAATTTAATCATCATTACCATCATCATTTCAGTAATTAGACGTCCGCAGTTTGGAAGGGACCTGTTTAGTTTACCTTTCATTTATTAAAGTCTTGTCATTATTTGTTGGTATGTATGTAAGTCATTATCATTAATTTTCAATAATTACAGTATATCCTAACATAATAAAACTTGCAATGTCAGGGGGGCAAGAAGAAACAGGAGGCGACTTGAAACATGGTTGTGTAAGATAATTCTAGAATGTGCCTTTTCCGTAGCATCTAATTTTAATATTATTTATTCATGTATCTGTAGTCGTAGGGTAAAATATCATAACCATTAATATTTTCACAGATTTCAAACTGAGCGTGATTTTGCAAAGAGACTACCAGGCAGACGAAGCTTTGTTATTTTTCTATTTAAATATTTTTTGGTAAACATACATAGATAAGTTCATTTTATGCGTGTAAGTAGAACTGTGTTTTATAAATAACTTAGTTTAAGGTGGCATTAACGCGTAGAGACTTGCAACATGATAGTTTGCGTAAAACAAATTGGCATTTTGCGTAGTCTTTCTCACAAATGTTGGCGTAACTTGTATTTCACTTTGACGTATATTTTATTTTTGACTTACAGTTGCAAATATGGCGTAACTTAAAATAGATTGGCAATTAGCGTAACTTTCATTTCAGTTTGATTACTTATTTCTTATTTCTAACAAAGCAAATTTGGCGTAATATACATATTTGGCGTACAACATTAAAGCGTAAAGATCGAATCATAGTAGTTGCAGTAGTATACTTTAGTGTAAGTTAGTTATATAAGGATTTACTTGAAGGGTATTCCGTTCGCTAATATGTCATAGCTATCACAATTAAAAGTTAATTTCTTTTGATTTAATAGATAGTATGATAAAGTTCTTCAATTGTCATTATTCCTATAGGGTTTGCAATTTTGAACGAAACTGTGCGAAAAAGTGTATGAGGAAGGGCGAAGGATGAAGTATGAAATTACTAATGGGTATGTAAATTAGATGATGGATGAATAATTGGATGAAAGTATGAGTTGATGAATGACCTTGATTAAGTTTAAATGAGTTTCCTCATAATTGCGAGTCTTGCGAATGATGACAACGGTTATTGTTATTTGAAAGGGGGAAATTTACAATAATGTGTTATCAATGGAACATTGGTGCTAGGCTAAATGTCATACCTTTAATAGGTAAGTTCTTTTTGATGACACAATACTTTACAAGAAGCTAATCTCTATTCGTCGGAACACTCTCTATGAACAAGTGAGAATAGCAGACACAGCATTTCTTTTATTGTCTATCTGGAACCATCCGGGAACCATCGGTGCATATACTTATGGATTATATCCGAATGGATAAATCTGTATTGTATATTGTATTGATTAAGCTGTCTAATGGTGTGAGAACGAAGTTCACTTCTGTGTCTTAGTTCTTCCAACATGGGGCCGGGGCACACCCGATGTGGGGATGCTTGTCTATCCTTCCGGGTCGCGGTTCTTCTAGAGCCGTCTGGTAAGTGCGAGCCGACATTGTCAGATTGGTATGAGAAAGCTTATCTGATCAACATTGGCATTGACCTGTGTATCGTTCTAGATAGTGGTTGTTTACTCAGATGGATTCCACACGATAAACCGAGTGGAAGGCATAGGGGTACCTTTTTGATTTAGGTTTGATAAAAATAACTCTATACATGAAACTTTAAAATGGGTTTCTTACATCATATAACTTTTATGTAAATTATAATTAAAAGCCCAGCACAAATAAAATTCAACACTGGGATAAATAGAGACTTGTGAATCAGAATCGTATAATTATTGTTTAATGAATTAGTTAATTTTTAGAAATTAGAATATTTTCTAATTTCATAAATGCTGTTAACTTTCTTGCTTGGAAATAGAGTACTACATACGCCAATAAGGGGAGAAGTTGGTTTTTGGTGAGGATTATGAATTGTATTTTGTTCACTGGGAGAGAATAATATAATTGTTGGAGGTTACCTGGAATAGAAAGGCTTTTCCATTTTGATGAGGGGCTCTCGTAGGTTCATTACGTCTGGGCAATGTAGATGGTGGGGTCGCCAGCCGGGCAATGTGGCTATAGACTCTAAATGAAGATGCGAGAGATCTACTAATAGGGTACGTCAGCCTCACAACCTGGCGCTTCTATTGGAATGGGAATTCATGGCCGAGAACAATTTGACTCATGGGACAAAATACTTAAAGTTCATGATTCGAACTAGATAACTAATTTTCTTTCAATTATTGGTCACTTCACACACCACATTAACATTGGGGGGAAAATGACAATAACTGCATATGCAAATACTTTGGAATACCTTCAGCATGCTGTAATACTAAGTTTGAGACTTAAATATTTAGTTTTAATTAAATATTTTTGTCTTTCCTTTACATTATTTGTTTTTATTTTTATTTTTAACATTTGAGCTCCAAGTCAGTCAATTCGTTCCTTACCTCTATGCTCAAATGTGGGGGGCAAATGTAACGATACGAAAGTTCGTTACTCTTTTAAATTAATGTTTTATGTTTCTTTCAGTTTTAGTTGATATTAATTACTCAGTGTAGGAATCTGGCGGGAAACACAAAGGAAATCATCAACGGTCAAACCAAGCGACGGCTTGGCGCCAAAAACATCGAAGCCAAGCCAACTCAAGACGCCACGCAAACGCACGCGCGGTCGAGACATCCCAGTTAGCAACCGACGCGACGCGCAAATTGGCGCTAACGTTTGGCGCCTTTTAATTATCCATTGCGCATGTCTGATTAATAGACGCTTCTGTTATGCGACGCTCGCAGCACCCATAGGGAGTACGCAGGCGTGAAAAGGGCCGAACACAAAACTGGGATTAGCGTCGGTAGACTAGGGTATATAAGGCAATGTCGCCGGGAGGACGGGATCACTTTGAGTTGGAGATTGAAGAGTAAACTTTACATTACTTTGTTCCTAGGTAGCCTAAGTACCTATTTTAGATTCTAGATTCAGTGTAGTAATTCTGTCTGAGTGTCTATTAAGCTATAGTGTTCAGGTAATTTGTTTAAACCCTGGTGAGTTATACAATATTATTTGTATTATTATCTATAATCGTGTTTTTATAATTACGATATTTGTACGTAGGTAAATGCCTAATTTGTAGCTCATACAATGGTGAAACGTGTAGTGCTTACATTAAACTTACCTTCCTGAGTTAGTATACCTAAGCTCAAAGCTAGGTAATATTAACAGTTTTATTTTCACAGAACTATTCCACTTATTTAACTTATAGATATTTCCATTTACCATATCACACCTTAATATACATGAGGGAAGTTGTTCTCCACATTGTACTTATAAATAGTATACTTAAATACAGCTATGTATTAGGTATTTCACGGTAGTTCACACAGTTAGACTAAGAATGTTATTATAGTGTTAGTAAATGAAAGGATTATTTTAAAGCAATAAGCTACACCACACAACACACACGGTACGTATATTTGTTATGAAAGTTAGTGCATAACCAAGCCTTATTCTATTTTAATGTATCTTTCTCAAGTTAAAATAATATTTGTACAAGCATCGGTCCACAAAATGGCGGACGGGACGCGGGCTCGCGGCGCGATGCTCAGCCGCTGACTAGAGTGAATTCTATTTATAAATACATTCGAGTATGAAAGAACGAGACGCGAGATGCAGGGGTAAATTCTAGTTCCTAAGAGAGACAGAGATGGACGGCAGGTCCAGGGTTACGTAACAGAGTGGCGGCGTTGAAGTTGAAATCCCTTCGCGGCGGGAAGCGCTCGGGAGTCTAGCGTCAGTGTCTAAAGGTCTTATCTTGATATTTCGATTATTTGAATAAATCGCGTATACATAATCAATACCTAGATTGTATTGCTAATGAAAAGGGACCAAGGTTGGCTAGTTGGACGGTTATTTTTATTATTGTTTGGTTTTATCTGTGAATTATTTAAGTGTGCTAATTATTTTATTTATCCTATGTATGGTTTATTTAGTGCGAAATAGATTTGGGATAAAGTGACTTAATTGTTTTTCAATATAATTCTTGTTTGTGAAGTTTTAGGGTGGGAATTAATATATAATAGTGAATGCTTTTTTCAGTACCTAACTAATTATGAATTAATCGTCTATATTATTACTTATATGATCTTTATGTATGTGTTTAGTTAAAGTGTTAGTTAAAGAGCCTAGGCCCAGTGTGGGTAGGTATCTGAACGAATGTGGAATGGTATAAGTAATAATATTGAGCATATTTATTTGATAAAGTTTTACTGAATTAGTTGATAATACTAGTTTCCTGAAGATGGTTTGATGGACGAATAACTAACTTACATAATTATATGATTAGTGGTTTGTTTTGATGTGTTGTTCAGGTGTACATTGTCTGGTTTGCGCTAAATGATCGTAACGTGATTTTAGGTACTGTTTTCTGCTATACTTGGAACGTGGGAACAGTACATGCATATAAACCTGTATTACAATGGTGTCTTGAATAGACTCAAACTTCAAACCTTGGTTAAGGCTAATTGTATTACGATACATATATACCCAAGGGTACATATTTGAACTACTCCTGATTTGCCATCTGATGGAACTGGAAAATCATGTTTTTGGAAAAGAGGACCTAGGCCCACAAAATATTTACCTTCCATATTGGTTCAGAATAGGTGAGCTTACCCCATCCTAAGGACCGGGTTAATTTGCAATGTCGAATAATCCTAAAATACGAATATAATAAGGGATCATGGTTCCTTACACATCTAGTTCAAGAACTAGTACCTACATACATAGTGTCACGACACTAATAATGAAATTAAATATTTCTTGTTCCAAGGAACTAATACATACAGTTTGACATAAACTGAATTCGCAAATTCACCCAACCGTATGCTCGAGCTGTGTTAGAATTGCAATAGTTAATAATAACTGTAATTCTATATCGGTGGGTAGGGGATATTATTTATATATTTTTTAATACTTACAGGTTGTCTTTTATTCTTAACTAAAACTTATCTTTTCTTTTACCTTTAACTACGTGCCTTTTAACTTTACCAATTAACTATAGCATTTTCTATAATACCTACTTATATTTGCCATATATTTGTGTTTGTTCTACAGCTACTACGATTTGTGTGTAATAATGTTACCGTGATTTTAATAATAATAAATCTTATTGTGTTTAAAGTACTTTTATCATTTCTCTCCTGTTATACTAGTGTTATGAGTATTATATTATTTGTTAGGTATTTACATTATCCTAGTTAGGGCTTTTAGGTCTATAACTCTCACTCTTTGTTCAAGAACCTAGGTCATTACGTACAGCTACGGGGTCCTGCCGCTTCGTAGACGATCACATCACTTCTTCTGGCCAAAATATTTATAGTCAAGACAGAATACCATAGAACCATAGTTTTATTAGGTAAACTTTTAGGGTTCCTTGAGGGTTTGTATTAGTACTGAGGGTTCTCTGGCTTCTGAGGTTTGATTTGTATGGGGTAGAGGGCTATGTGATTAGATAGAAATAGGCTAGGACTTTTCAAGCGTTACAGTATGCAGGCCGTTTAAGTCATCATTGAGTATAGAGAAATACAATCCGACGATAAAATACTCCGGACTCCATGTATTCACTACTATCCATATTAGAATACCATAAGCACTCAGAAACAGCGGCAGCAGTATTTTTTTCAGCAGGTCATTGAATTGTACGAAATTACAAAAATTCCGTAAATTTAACTAACTGGACCACATTTTCCAAACATTGTTTGTGGTTCTCTAGATTTTACAGATGCTTAGCTACTTACTTGCAAAATGCTTTTCTGTTTCAATCAGTATTTTCTATATACATACCTAAAAAGTTAGTACTTAATTCCAGTGTAACTAAGTAAACACATATCCACAATAACTACTTACAATGAATAATTTTCTCTCATTAACTTCTAATACGTATAATATTTCAGGACAATGAGGCAGTTCTGGCCAGCATTCTGCATGTTCTTCAGACTGAAGATTATTCCACAGAAGACTCACGACTTCTTCTACAACATAGTCACCAGCGTGCTACGGGACCGAGAGAGCGGTATGTAAAATACAACTCTTTCAATTCGATGGGTAAAGCCTAAAAAAATATTTTTTAAATAATTTTTAACCACTTAACTTTAAAAACGGTACGTGCTTAGGTACCTACCTAATAACATTATAGAGAGATGCGACACTTGTTATCGGTACCTACGTACCTATTGGCAAAATTAAATAATAGCCTTTGAGTGTACCATATAATTTGGAAATCCGGTCTCAAGGCACACTAAAACTACTAGGTACTATGTCCAGACAGTTCTTATTTGTATTCTATGATGATTATCTAGAATGATTTAAGGCCCTCTTTCCACTATTTTCAGGAGTGCCGGATAAACGGGGCGACTTTATAGACATGATGATGGCTCTCCGGAACGACGACAGAAACAACAACAGGCCGGACAAGGATGAAGATCACGTAGAAATAAGTAAGAAACAAAGCGTGACGCCAAAATTGCCTACGTATTTACTTGCCTTTATCAGAACGGTCGAAAGGAAATCCTGGGGGACTAGGGTTACCACGATCTACTCATGCGATTCAGATTAAGATCTATTCTGAATCGCGATGTGTCAGTTCCATAAAATAAGATAAAACACTAGGTACGAGTACTTCTGCTGAATGCTTGGTTTAGATACAATTTTAAATACTACACTTTAATTTCTGAGTGAAATATTTCGCATGTTTACCTGAAGTTGAGGTGCAGGGTGCTTAGACAAGTTGCCAATCCCTGACGCTTAATCGTCAATCGTAAACGAAAGGCAGCTAACTGTCTTTGTCGTACTAATATGAAAAAGTGACAGAAAGGGAAAACTACGATACGCTACTAAGCGTTAGCGATTGGCAACTTGGCTATGCAGGGTGTAGCGCGAAGCGAAAAAATATGATGTATGAAGGGAATATTCTCAACTTTGGAAACTTCTCGTCGGTGCATTGCTAGTCTATAAACACACATTTATCTTCTTTTCTTGCAGCGGACATGGTCATATCAGCCAATGCATTCATAATATTTCTCGGTGGGTTCGAGACCACGTCTGCGACCCTCGCCTTTCTTCTGTTGGAGCTGGCTGCCCATCCTGAGATCCAGGAGAAGCTGAGACAAGAGATACTGGACGTGGTGGGAGAGAAGGAGATGACTTATGATATGCTGCAGGAAATGACGTATATGGATATGGTCATACAAGGTGAGGAAAGTGGAGAATGAAGAACGTATCCTTTAATACGAAAGGGTAATAAATAAAATAATTAAAAAATTAAAAAACACGACTGCCGTTTTAAGCGAACTGAAAAGTAACAAATAATTCCTTCTTCAGGTTAATTCTTGTGAGCGTGTCTACATAATAGGCACTTGTCTCATTACTTACTATATTTTGTTTTGATTGCAGTCGGGGAACCTCCATATATTTATATTATTTTCCGTAATGAAAGGTCCCCCGACTGCAACCGAAACAAAATATAGTAAGTAATGAGACAAGTGCCTATTATGTAGACACGCTCACAAGAATTAACCTGAAGAAGGAATTATTTGTTACTTTTCAGTTCGCTTAAAACGGCAGTCGTGTTTTTTAATTTTTTAATTATTTTATTTATTTGAAACCTTTTAGTGAATCTGGAGATTCCTTAAAGTTGGATGGAATTTCAAAAACCTATTCCGCAGAGGGCTGAAGCTTTGCTCCGGGGGCCCGAGAAGTTCCGATCCCGCTAATTTTGGGCGAAGCCGAAGGGCACGCCGCGTGAGGTCTGGAGCATTACCGGAACCAATGTAAATCTATTTTGAGCGAGTAAATTGACCTACCGTGCTTCTTCTTCAAGCACCCCAGCATCTTAATAAACCGATATCCGTGTAGGGCCCAAGGCACAACGGGCGAGTCCACAACTCCACACGGTCCTCACAACCGTCTCTCTTAACTATTATCGAAATCGAATAATCGAACCAGAGGGCCCAACGGTTGGCATCGAACTCCAGCGTGGACTGAAAGCCGAGCTCCGCGTAGGGCCAGCGGCCAAAAGCGGTAGTCAGAGGGGCGCCAGCTTGCGAGGCCGAAGGCCGAGCCGCCAAAGCCCAGCACTACCACGTCAGCCTACGGAATAGTGTGTAAAACTCAGTTTAATCACTAGCGAACGAAGTGAGACCTTGGAGTGGAGCGGGAAGTAGCGTTAGTTTGACGAAAACCAAGTCGTAAAATTCTCATAGATTAGTCGTTTCACAGTCATTATAATTAATTAAATTGTTTGAGAATTTAGTAAAAAATACGAAACTTGGTTGCATGCAGGTAATATTCGTAGACTACATTGTTTTTTTTTATGGTATGACCTGTTGCGGAGTTATGCAGTTCACGCTCGCTCCAAGCGCGTGCGAGCGCGATAGATTGCTTTAGGTATCGAGAAAAACAACGTAACCGATACTTGAAAACTCATGGTACGGCTACAGCAAAATATAAATGACGATGAAAATATCCTCACCGGGTTTTGTTGCAGAGACCCTGCGGCTGTACCCGCCATTCCCGAACATTCAGCGGCTATGCACCAGGGACTACACTATCCCGGAAACTGGACACGTCATTGAGAAGGGGACAGTGGTCCTCTTTCCCACTCTTGCTATACAGAGAGATGAACAGGTGAGAGCGTATTACTATTAAGTATTACGTTTAAAAACGACTGTTCCTCTTTCTTGAATGAGTCGCTGACGCTGGGACGCCATGATATGTTACATGCGATTAGAAATTTCGCCATACGTCTTTTATATACTGCGTCATCCATGCCATCACCATCTAAGGCCTTTGATACACATACTATAAATTATACTAGAACATAATAATATTCATACTTCGTTGATTTGTCTAGTAAACAACTTACTAACCTCCAAATATACTGTTTTGCTCTAAAACTGACATTGATTGAAATATCTATGAGGTTGTATTTTAGTCAAAAGTTAATATTTTCCAAGGGAACGCTTTATTTTTAATCAAGGAAATAGCTTTACGATTACGAGAGAACGTGCACTTTTAGGCTAGAAAGTTGTTGACTAGGTAAGATATATGTATAGAAAAATTTGTCAGTAGAAAGAGCAACGGGACAAATAAAAAAAATATTTGGTATGCAGAGATGTCTGCCTATAGAAAATTTGAA
The DNA here is from genome assembly GCA_025490895.1 of Thaumatotibia leucotreta. Taxonomy (NCBI): domain Eukaryota; kingdom Metazoa; phylum Arthropoda; class Insecta; order Lepidoptera; family Tortricidae; genus Thaumatotibia; species Thaumatotibia leucotreta. The sequence continues at coordinate 85,497 of JALPQI010002959.1, read as the reverse complement.
TTTCCCACCTTTTTTACTGACAGAGGTAGTTGGACCGAGTATAACTATCGCCTCTTCTATTAACTATGCGTATAGGCGCATTAGGAGGTACATTCCATAATCGTCACGCTGGGCAAGCGATTGACGATCGCAATAAAGTGTCCGCTATAATGACGCTCCTTCTCATCATCAATCTTCTATCAAGAACGGTCAGTGACATTTCAATCCCAAGCACGGGAAGAGTTGGGGTGGTGACAAATGTATTCTTACTGCCGACACCGCAGGACCAAATAAATTTGCGGAACGTGATTGCCTTGATAGTACGGTCGCGATATATTTGTGAACTGTTTTCACCACCACGGTGTGTATTGTCTAGAATTTTATTATAATGCTTGTTTGGATGTTCAAATGCCTTAACCTTAATAATAAAATAGGCAGCGAATCTTTTATTCGCTTTTTCCAATTTTCTTAATTCAATGTTCCAGGCGCTAATCGGGACAAATACGGTTTCTCCGCAAGTTCTGAGTTCACTTTCCTGAAAAGAAGAAGATTAAAACAATAGATTATGTTAGTTAGTGACCTCATTTACAAGACTTCGGGTCATTGAGTTGCAGTGTGGCGTGAATCCTTCCTAATATGAGCTTTGGAGCGAACGGAACGGGATCGCATTCGCTTGGCCAAATACATTATTGTTGATTAATACGACGTTTGTCCTTGTGTTTATGTAGGGTTAGTTGTGGAACATTGACACAAACGGACACAATGAAACTTTGCAATATCTCGGAAACCTGACCTTAACGGCTAGCCCCGTCTATCAAACAAGGACGAGCTTAGGGACCCTCCGCAACTCCCCAGGGTGCGAGCGACGATCGCAGAAGGAGCACGTCGCTACATGCTTCAAACCGAATTGAATCAGGAAAAGTAACAATTTTTATTTATATTTCGTAATTTTTTGCAAGAATACAGAGAATAACGACTCTGAAGCGAACGTCTCTGATGCGAAACGCAGACTGAATGCTGCCTCGAGGTCTGCAAAAGAGCTGTTGCCAGAGCAAAATTTGATTTTGTCGGCAGATTTGGCGAGAAGCTTGCAGGCCACCCTTCCGGGAGTAGGGCCTTCTGGTCACTTGCCAAAGCTGCCGAGGGAAACTTTTGTCGGTCGTCCCTGCCACCACTGCGAAATGCTGACGGTAATCTGGTCCATAGTGCAAAAGAGAAAGCCGATCTTCTAGGTGCTCTTTTTGCCTCGAACTCGACTGTGAGCGATGACGGCAGCATTATACCGCCTACCATCCCGCGGTGCGCACACTCCATGCCAGAAATTCGCATCTCCCAGAAAGATGTTCGGCGGGAGTTGCTGTCGTTAAACGTTCACAAGTCGAGCGGGCCAGACGGCATACCAGCAGTGGTGCTTAAACGTTGTGCTCCTGAGTTGTGTCCTGTGTTAACGCGTCGTTTCGCTCTTTCCAGTATCAAACGGGAAGTTCCATCTTCGTGGAAGACGGCCCTTGTGCACCCTGTTCCAAAAAAGGGTGACAGATCGGATCCATCGAATTATAGGCCTATCGCTATCACCTCCCTTCTCTCTAAGGTCATGGAGCGTATAGTTAACGCTAAGCTCCTTGGTTACCTAGAAGAACACGATCTTATAAGCGACCGCCAGTATGGCTTTCGCCACGGTCGCTCTACCGGTGATCTTCTAGTGTACCTCACTCACCGCTGGGCATCAGCCATTGAGAGTCAAGGCGAGGCTTTGGCAGTCAGCCTAGATATAGCGAAGGCGTTCGATCGGGACTGGCATAGGGGCCTTTTGTCGAAGTTGCCATCTTATGGACTGCCCGAGGGATTATGCAGATGGATTGCTAGCTTTTTGTCCGGCAGACGCATTCGTGCCGTAGTAGACGGTAGCTGCTCTGATAGCATGGACATAAACGCTGGCGTCCCGCAAGGCTCTGTGCTATCCCCAACGCTGTTCCTTCTGCGGATGACAGTACTGGGGATACTTTTTACACAGGCCGTGCTAATATCCCTCGCTCTGTGGTACTGGAAAGTCGCGGAAAACTTGTGTCTGACATCGAGAACACTTTATCTAGAGTCTCGTTATGGAGTCGGGATAACCTAGTCAGGTTCAACCCCACAAAGACACAAGTTTGCGCGTTTACCGCTAAAAAAACCCCATTTACTGTGGCTCCAAAGTTCCAAGACACAGCTCTTACCATGTCAGGGAGTATTGGGATCCTCGGAATCGACATTTCCAACGACGTCCAATTCCGATGTCACCTAGAGGGAAAAGCTACGCTGGCATCCAAAAAGCTCGGGGTGCTCAATAAAGCGAGGGGATACTTTACTCCGGGGCAAAGACTTCTGTTATATAAGTCGCAAGTCAGACCCCATATGGAGTATTGCTGTCACCTCTGGGCAGGAGCACCTGTATACCAGCTTGCACCCTTTGACTCGGTTCAGAGACGAGCTGTCCGAATAGTCGACGATCCCAGACTCACAGGCGGTATTGAACCCTTAAGTCTAAGGAGAGACTTCGCCTCCTTATATGTGTTCTATCGTCTGTACAATGGGTTGTGCTCTGAAGAACTGTTCGACATGATGCCAACGTCCACTTTTCATCATCGCACCGCTCGCCACCGACTGGGCGCTCATCCTCACACCTTGCAACCTAAATGGTCGCGCACCGTGCGGTTTCAGAGGAACTTCCTCCCGCGGACGGTCCGTCTGTGGAATGAGCTCCCTGCCGAGGTTTTCCCGTTGGACTACAGTATGGGGTTCTTCAAAAGAGGAGTGTACAAGTTCTTATTGGGTCGGCAACGCGCATGTGACACCCCTGGGGTTGCAAGCGCCCATAGGCTACGGTGACTGCTTTCCATCAGGCGGGCCGTATGCTTGTTTGCCACCGACGTGGTATAAAAAAAAAAAAAAAAGAATAGTTTGGTAGTATTTATATTTTTGTATATATATTCAAGTTCATCTTAAGCTAAATACTTTTAAAATTAGTTCAAGTTTTGGCCTCGTTTTTTTATTTAGTTTAAAATAGTACCCTGGTGTCTCACAATGAAACATTTTTATGTAATGTACAATGAAACAGGTCCATGTTTCGTTGTGTACTGTATAGTTTTATTGTACACCAAATGTGAAATTGCAAAAGGTTACTATTCTATGAGACTGTTCATTTAAACATGTTTCATGTTTAGCATCTCATTATTAACCTATTAAGGCCCACTTGTATAACCTAGGGTTAAACACTGACCAGTAGCTAGAGTGACAAATTTTATATGTACAATAAAATGGTCACTTTAGCTCCTGTTGGTGAATACCTGGTTATGTGGCTAAACCCGGGTGGTACAAGAGAGTCTAAGTAGTACATTTTGAATATTTTTTGGTGACTAGTATAATTATATAGTATTAAATTATATATTCATTATTTCGTAAAATTATATGCGTAGTAATAGTGGTCATAAAACATATTTTTTATCTTTTAAAACATTCTGTTACTACATATCGTATTAATATGTCATTGTTTTCATTAAATTTTTCGGTTGCTGAATGCGCCAATGACATAAAGATTCGTCAATAAATGAATCTTCCCAAGAATCAGTACTTTTTACTAAGAACAACCACATAATGTATAATAACCTATTTGGGCACTGTTTATGTAACTCTGTTTCAATGTTGGTTACCCGTGATGTTTTTTGTTTACAATGAAACAGCTCACGGTGTTACACTGAACACTATTTATTAGTACACATTGAAACAATACACTTTTCTCAAAAACATTTAAAGAATATATACGCAATTTTCAGAATTAGAGCCACTTTTTTACACATCATAAAGAATGATGACCATTAGTCTATTATATGGCAAAATATACGATTTTTAACTTTCAAATTGGCTGAGATAGGACAGTTTAAAGAGTTGAATGTTTCATTGATGGCAATAGTTTAAGTATTATGTTTAACAATAAAACATACGTACACAATAAAACAACATGATATTTATGTTGTCACAAAGTGTATGATATCTATCGTGGAGATGCCCAGGACCCTCCCGCGTTCGACTGGGTTGCAGTCATACTACGAGGACACATAAAACATAACTTTTTTTTGCAATATGTCGCAGTTATCGACGACATTGTTAAGTTACAATGAAACTTGGGTTGTATACAATGAAACAGTCTTTCGGATTCATGTATCTTTCAGTGGTATTATTAATCATAACGAATTGGAATCCTACTAAACTAAACCTACTCCAGCCTACCGTTTTAATTAACTTTCCTTTATTTTGTACTCATTGCAAGCGTACTTATATATATGTTTCACATAACACAGTTCCAGTGTTGGTTAAGTCTGTTTCATAGTTCATTGGATTTATTACATCTGTTTCAATGTAAAAATTCAGGTGTTTCATTGAATACATGCACGAGGACACAATGAAACAAATCACATTTTTTGTTTAAAGTTGTATAACACATATACTATTGAAAATAAGTAGAAACCAAGAATGCGATTCGATAGCCAACTAAATTGTTTATCTTCGAACACAATATCTCACTCGTAACTGCAAAAACACCAGAGATAAAATGGTTTGAAATTTAGTTGTGTCATTCATCCACAACTTACCCTAAATGTCGACTATGACTTATAGGGGGTTATTCGCGGATCGTCTAGAACGCAAAATGACTAGTTTGTTGTTTTGCCTAAACTGCAGTTTACCCAACGCGCAATCGGTTTAAATCTCAAATTGACTAAAACGCAAAATGCCTACTTCGTATACTGCCTTCATAGCACTATGACTAAAACGCAAAATGTCTGAACAGTTGAGTGCAAAAGTTTAATGATACAGAATCAAAAGATGAACCAGATGGCGTGGATCATTAGTTATTAGTCACCAATATTGATGATTCCTTTTCAGATAATAAGTAGAAAATATATAAATATATTTTTTGCATACAAAGGGTTAGTAGTAACTGGTCTACAACGCAAAACGTCTACAGTATTTTTTCCGTTTTATCATAACATTAAAGCGATATCGACGGAGCCCCGCTTACGCGGGGCTCATATTCTGTGCAGTTTAGCATTCGGCCATTTGCAGATACCTAGTGACTGTTTGTAACTGTACTCGCAAAAACAAAAGACAAAAGTAGGCAAAATGCGTTCTTGTCGTACTGCCTGTTGGGTGATTTGCTTTCAAGTCGATCTTAGGTTTTTGCATAATGCTCGATGGTCAAACTGCAATGTAGGCAAAACAACACACTTGTCATTTTGCGTTCTAGACGATCCGCGAATAACCCCTTATAGATTAGTTTTATTCCCTGCAAATGAACGTATCCAGGTTCTTTTTCTGTTCAGTAGGTATGCTTCTTTTCTTTTCTACGAAGTAGGCATTTTGCGTTTTAGTCAATTTGAGATTTAAACCGATTGCGCGTTGGGTAAACTGCAGTTTAGGCAAAACAACAAACTAGTCATTTTGCGTTCTAGACGATCCGCGAATAACCCGTCATTTTGCGTTCTAGACGATCCGCGAATAACCCTGCTTGGCAGCCTTGCGTTTTACTGCTCGATCATAAGAGCTTATTTGGACTGCTGAGTATTTTTTTATTAGCCTGGCTTAGTGTTCCACTGCTGGGCAAAGGCCTCCCTTCTTTCCTCCTGAGTAATAAAGTAGCTGATTCTAGCATGTTTATAATTAATGCACTGCAGTGCAGCCAACTCCAATCCCTCCTCCCTCCTCTTTTCTCTGCAGTCCCAACCCTGCCTAAACGGAGAACATGTTCAAAATCGGAAAATATTTAAGTGCATTCCCGTTGCGAGAGAGGTTTTGGGCCACACAGTAATAGGCCCTCTAGGGGTTTTTGGCGGCTTTTGGGATTTTTGACTGATGGGTAGTGAATGGCGGTGGAAAGCTCAGGATCGAGGACGCCTAAATCCCAAAACATCACAGGCAACGGAATGCATTTTTTGCCACCTTTGTATTATTACCTCTGATATGTTACCCATCATCACACGCTGTTCACTGCTGGACGTAGGCCCCTCTTTTTATCTATGCGTATGGACTATGAACGCATCAGAAGACGAATGCCCATAATCGTCACGCTGGCTAAGTGGGTTGACGATCGCAGTAGTGAGTCTATTAAGATGATGATGCTGGCCATTACAAGTATTTATTTAGTGATAGATACTTCAATCCCTTAGTCGATTCTAACCACACCGGGAAGATTGGTGGTGACTAATGTATTCCTACTGCCGTTATTATCAAACCGGAATCAGAAAGGGATTCGAAAGTACTGTTGACACAACAATTCAACAAATGACACAACATATACCTAGAAAAGAGTTGTTTATAGATGTAGCGAGTGATTCATTAATCTATTGTCCGTAAGTCTCTGCAGTTAAACTATGAAAATATAACTAGGTACGAATATATTCTAGATTGACTTATGCACTATTGTGTCAACAGTACTTTGGGCTTGTCCATTAATCACGTCATACAATTTTGGGGCTGTTTTAGACCCCACCATCCCCCATGGGGATATTTGGTGTGATATTTTCTGGACCTCCTCCCCCCCCCCTAGCCAATATGACGTGTAATTTTTGCCAACTTAAGTAGTCCTTTTAATAACACTTGAATTTACGTACTTTTTTGCCAACTGCGAGCTAAATGTTCGCGAAGTTGTAAAACTTAGTATTTAAAAAGTGTTTTATAAAAAAGTAAAGATTTTTTTACTGGCTATAATGCTGTTCAGCAGATTCGAGAGTAACAAAAAATTACACGTGATTTATCCGAGATCCCCCTCCCCTATGGTGATAATTGGTGATTTTTTCTTGTCCCCCCTCTGCCCCTATACAGTATGACGTGATTAATGGACAAGCCCTTTCGAATCCCATTCTATGCGGCAACTAACCGATATATTACATTATGTTGTTACAGTACTTCAAGTCAGCAGAATCGTTTGACCCTGAGCGCTGGAGGGGTCCAGCACCACCGCCTGGGGTCTACATGCCGTTCGGAGACGGACCCCGCGTTTGTATCGGTCAGTATTATCCTCCTGCCGCCCAGAGGCCTATTAAAAGGTCTCTTCAAAACCAGGGATCGGATACCGGTATTCATTCCATTCAAAAGAATGGTTCTTTTTTGTTCCCCCGTATATACTTATAAATTAAATTTTGAATACTACATAAAGAGTATAAACATTTTAAAATATTGGGCTATTTCGAGGTTTTTCAGAAAAACCGGTTCTGCCTCAAATAAAAGTAATTCTAGGTATTACATTTTCTACGATATAATAATGATTAAGGTATACAGGGTAGAAATTGTTTTTGGGTCAGTGAGGGCAGCTACCAGATCCAGAGTAGATACACGAAAATGGCGTTGGAAGACCTGCCATGTAAACGCCAATCTGCATTGATTTAAAATCGAGGGAAGGTCTTCTAAGACTATTTTCGCGTCTGCCCTCACTGACCCAAAAATAATTTACACCATGTGATGTTGTCACATCACATCATGTTAAGTAGATATTATATTATAGTAGCCTATTCGTACCGTATCGATGTAATATAGCGTTATCTATGTTTAAATACCTACTACTGTCTATTTCTTGTGAAGGCAATATCGAGTCGACGACGAAATCATATCCATGCGTAAACAAAGTAGGTATCCAATATCATGATTTGCTAGAAACCTATCTTGTTATGTACTTCTAAGTAATACCTATTTACTTGAAATATGAAATTACAATAGGCAGGACACTTGATATTGTACAAATTGCGAAATTCACCTACGTCCTTAGGTAGTAATTGGGCACATCACATATCTACATTTAATTTTGTTTGACGCCGATTGAGTGTTGTTCTCATAGTTGTAGGTAGGTAGTATTCAGCAAAAATAACATTGTATCAGTGGCAAAATATGATTTTTCACTTCTCATGCTCAAAAAGTGCACCTTTATGTCGTGCGTAGACGACATAAAATCGCATTTCATGTTCTAGAGCATAAAAGTAAAATTGTTTTCTAAGGCGAAGATGGGCTAAGGTAATCGGTCCCAACAGAAAACAGTTAAAACATATTGCACAATTTTATTAAGCAATAAAATAGTATAACTGACAAAATTGGTTAAATATATATTAAAATATTAGAATTCTGTATTTTCTCTCATTAAATTTAGTAAATCACATAAAATAGATATCGATTATCGTTCAAAAATGCTCCGAAACGTTTGACTTGGCAGAAAATCGAGCATCTGAAGCTCTGATCACAAGTTGAAAATTAAAAAAAAAGATTAAAAAATGAATTGGCGGGTATTGGTTGTATATTTTTTCTTCTTTCGCTTTACGACAACTTGGTTGTGTAAATTGCAGTGAAAAATGTTACTTTCCTCGCAATCAAAGTGAAAAGCAGATTGTACCTACAACAGGGGCATAAATGTCCATTTTTACCCGAGGCAATTTTTTTGGCAAAATAGTAGACGAGGATGGATCACTTTATGCACTTGTTGTACAATCTACTATTAATTAACTACCTGGGTCATTGTCAGTCCGAAGAACAAAAGTCCACTCGTTGGTCAAAAGTTAACAGCTTCTATAAATCTATGTTACGACACTTTCATAGGGCTGTAGACCTGGGAACCTAATAGTTGTATCCCCCGTGTTATACTTATACGTATCCACTTGTCCACAGGTAAACGATTCGCGATGATCCAAATGAAGTGCTGCCTAGCACTAATACTGCGGCACGTGCGCGTGTCTCCCGCGCCCCCCGCCCCGCCCCGCGCGCGCCCCGCCCGCCCCGACCCCCGCTCGCCGCTCGCGCTGCACCCCGCTGACTCCACACTCACGCTCAGCCTTATTACACGCTGTTGAAGATATCCCAAATATTAATTTTAGTATTTTTGTTGTATTACCGAATTATCATACTTAATTGTGATTGGATTGTAATTTAAAATATAAGAAACTGTGTAATAATCCATACTTTCAACATTAATTGAGAAATAAAGTTACTTGATATGAAACATGTTTTATAAAACACCAATTGAAAAGTCTAAGGACTGCAGTGTTATTCACTAAGGAAACCGCCTTGCTGTCAGCGCTGTGTCAGTGCTGCGGCAGCGTCGAGCCTAAAAATGGTATTCACTAATGTACGTTAAACGACACTAGTGCTCGGCGACGAATGCGGAGTGAGCTGGAACTACATTGCGTCGAAAGTTTGACGTTTAATGTATGAAATGAACTTCGTATTCTCTAACGAAAAACAGCGACGAACTCGCCCACAAGCTCGCTCACAGCCTCGATTCCTAATGTCAAATCAAACAGCTAGGATTTTAGACAAGGCTGTCTCGACATCGAGCTCGTTGACGAACGCAGCGTCGAATGTGTCAATAAGAGAATAGCATAGCTGAATAGACGCTCGAGTGGATAGAAACAAATGCAAACGTATCGTATGTCAGTGGAGTGCATGACGTCGCTGCTCGCTGCACGGCCCGCCGAAAGCGCCGCTTGACGCTCGCCACTGCACAGGCTTCACAATAAAAAATATACTATGAAACAAATGAAGTGCTGCCTAGCACTGATACTGCGGCACGTGCGCGTGTCCCCCGCGCCCCCCGCCCCGCCCCGCGCGCGCCCCGCCCGCCCCGACCCCCGCTCGCCGCTCGCGCTGCACCCCGCTGACTCCACACTCACACTCAGCCTTATTACACGCTGTTGAAGATATCCCAAATATTAATTTTAGTATTTTTGTTGTATTACCGAATTATCATACTTAATTGTGATTGGATTGTAATTTAAAATAAAAGGAGCTGTGTAATAATCCATAATTTCAACAGTAATTGAGAAATAAAGTTATTTGATATGAAACATGTTTATAAAAACCAATTGAAAAGTCTAAAAACTGAATAGACGCTCGAGCGGAGAGTCCAGAGTCCTTATAAAGGTACATTCAGACCAAAAGAGCATTCGCTATTCTAACCCCCTACTTTACGAAATTCGATAGTTACCACAAAACGTGATTGGTTGATTTCGTAGAACGGGGGATGGAACTGTGAATGCTCTTTTGGTTTAAACGCACCTTTAAACAAATGCAAACGTATCGTAATACCAGTGGAGTGCATGACGTCGCTGCTCGCTGCACGGCCCGCCGAATGCGCCGCTTGACGCTCGCCACTGCACAGGCTTCACAATAAAAAAAAGACTATGAAACAAATGAAGTGCTGCCTAGCACTAATACTGCGGCACGTGCGCGTGTCCCCCGCGCCCCCCGCCCCGCCCCGCGCGCGCCCCGCCCGCCCCGACCCCCGCTCGCCGCTCGCGCTGCACCCCGCTGACTCCACACTCACGCTCAGCCTTATTACACGCTGTTGAAGATATCCCAAATCCCAAATATTAATTTTAGTATTTTTGTTGTACTACCGAATTATCATAGATACTTAATTGTGATTGAATTGTAATTTCAAATATTATTTACCGAATGATCATACTTATAAATCATGCAGGAAATTGTGATTTGATTATAATGTGAAATATAAGGAACTGTGTATTAATCAATAATTTCAATAATAATTCAGAAATAAAGTTATTTGATATGAAACACTCTTATAAATAAAACATCAATTGAAAAACTTCCAAGTCTAAGGCCTGAATAGACGTCCGAGCGGGGAGTCCAGCGTAAATGTTAAACAAATGCAAACATATGCCAGTGGAGTGAATGCCGTCCAAGACGTTTGGACACTCGACCGACGCGTGGCTGCACGCCTTGCCGGATGCGCCGCTCGCAGTTCGCCACACTTACAATAAAAAAATACTATGAAACAAATGAAGTGCTGCCTAGCACTAAAATTGTGGCATTTCCGCGTGTCCCCCGCGCCCTGCCCGCCCCGAACCCCGCTTGCCGCTCGCGCTGCACCCCGCTGACTCCACTCCACACTCACGCTGTTGAAGATATCCCAATTACCGAATTATCATACCTAATTGTGATTGGATTGTAATGTAAAATACACGGTGCTCGCGAGCATTGCGAAAGATTTTAACTGTGCATTCTAGGCATCAAAAGAAACATAAAATATTATAAGACCAAAAGTCAATTCCACCAAAAAAAAAATTTTTTTTTTCTTTTTTTCAGTCTTTTTGATTAACATTTCCAGTACTTTTTATCATAACAACAATTTGTTTAAATTATTTATTTCAATTGTTTTTTTAGATACAGGTTATTTCGTCAAGTCTATCCGTATTTTTTGATTGTCAGGCAAAAGGTGTGGTAATATTAGAACACATTGTGGTGGCATTGTAATCATAAAGAAGTTAAATGACGAGTTACGTCGAAAAACTTATTTCGAAAAAAGGTTGATTATCTCTGAAACCAAGCCGAATCCAGGAAATTTTATATACCATTAAAGACTCTAAATGTGGTCAGGAATCCAGCATTAAAATCTTTCGGAATGCTCACGAGCACCGATAAAGAACTGTGTATTAATCAATAATTCTAAAATAAAGTAGGTATTTGATATTAAATATATCTTTAAAACACCAATTATTGTAATATGTAAGACGTGAAAAGAAACTCGAGCGGAGAGTTCAGCGCAGAGGTCGACAAAAAGTAATCCGATTACTTTTGTATGTGTACTTTGTAATCTAAATTATAAAGTAGCTGTCCTTTTCTGTCACATATCTGACGGATACTGTGAAACAGTCTGTACATTACGCAGACCTTAACGTTTGTGGCCGTGTCGAATTCATGATCATGAATCTTTTTTTTTTGTCAGACGATGTGGATCACAAAAAAGTCTCATTGTAATAGAGTTAAAATATTTGACAAGTTGCTAGAACTTTGTTATATTTACCATGAGAACAATTTAAAAAAAAAAACGATTTGGACAAGTAGTTTGAAAAAAAATCTATTGTATTGTACACAGATTGATGGGACTGGCACCAAATTGAGAAAAAAAGTCTCTCGTGCAAAACGCATTTTATTGCTCGAATGTTTGACAAAAACTTTAACAGAGGTTTTTGTTTACACTAGTTGGCAAGTAGTAGCAATACGTTAATGTTAGCGTTTACAAACTCGATTTAAGCACTCGATTACGCTCACACTGATGGATTGGAGCGTGATGGACTATAACGTATTGAGAAAACGCTCACGTAAATTGTATATGCCAACTCATGGTACTTCTGCTGGAGCTTACGAGTACCTAGAGTCTTAGCCAAGTTGCCGATTGCTAACGCTTAGTACTTAGTAGGGTGGATCGTTTTTTTTATTTTCGGATAATCATAAAATAATCTTTACGAATCGATACTATGCGGCTAGAAAAACAAAAAATATTATGACCATTTTTGGATATTTTATCCTTATGGACCCCATATAGAAGCCCGAAGATCAGCCTTATTTTTAAGGTTTTTTTAAGACAACTCGGATGAGCAAGGATATTTTCTGTTTTAATTTTATGGATAAACAAAATAAGATTGTTTTTCATAAGTTTAAGGTTTGTGTGATTTAATTATATGAAAATTGTTCGCAGTATCTCCAAAAAATAATTTTCAACTTTGAGGCTCTTGGGGCAGTACTTCCCGAATGATTATCGGAAAAAGATATATTGTTGAAAAAGTTACTTTTTAGACAGGTTATTCCTATACGTGGCCCGTATCAGAAAATCCTGAAAAAAATTTTGGTCCATACATTGAAGTATGAAAAAAAATTTTTTTTTCGGATTTTTGGAACCGGGCGCCAATAGAATGATAGTCGTAAAAAGTAACATTCTTTAACAATATACCTTTTTCCGATATTCATTTGGCAAATACTGCCCCAAGAGCCTCAAAGTTGAAAACCAGTGTTTGCCGATACTGGTTATAATTTTCATATAATTAAATTGTGCAAATTCTAAATTTATGACAAATAATGTTATTTTGTTTCTACATAAAAATAAAACCGAAAATATTCACGAACTACTGACTTTTCTTAAAAAAACCTTAAAAATAGAGTCGATTTTTGGGCCTATAAACGAAGTACAAAATAAAAGTAAATCCAAAAATGATCATAATATTTTTTGTTTCTCTAGCCACGAAGTATCGATCCATAAAGATTATTTTATGAATTTCCGAAAATAAAAAAATCGATCCACCCTAGTACTTAGCTTATCGTAGTTTTCCCTCTCTGTTACTCTTTCATATTAGTGCGACAAAGACAGTAAGCTGCCTTTCGTTTACGATTGACGATTAAGCGTTAGCGATTGACAACTTGTCTAAGCACCCTAGAGTCTGACCAGCATAACTTTCACAAATATATTTTCGATTTTCTTTACATGGCAACAATTTTGCCTATCAATTAAAATGTCATTTAATTTGGTAGCGAATTTGTTGCTAGTTGTTTCCTTATTTTTCTTGTGCAAAATTATGCTGGTCAGACTCTATAGCCACAGGGGCCCTTCCGCGAACTTCCAAATCCGTAAATTTAGAGGTTTTGTCTCTCACTCTAATGACGCATTGATGATCGTTGGAGTGACAAAGACAAATCCTCGAAATTTACGAATTTCGCAGTTCCCTGTAAAAGGCCAGCGGCCCTACCGCGAAAAACGAAATTCGTAAATTTCGAGGATTTGTCTCGCTCACTCTAATGACGCCTTCGTTTGAGTGACAGAGAAAAATCCTCGAAATTTACGAATTAGTACGAGTAGGCCAGAGTACCTATAGCTCATACAATGTAACGAAACGGCAACTAAGTAACAAATGCAACAATATTACCACTTCCATTGTTAACCGTTTACCATATCTTTAGTACAGTCGAAGACAAAATAAGGGGTATACAAAAACGTTCAAAAATATGTCCCAGTGCACTCTAATTCTGTGTAATAAGAACGTCGTAACATATTTATGAACGGATTCTTTCGATACTTATTTTTGCACTTGACTGTACCCCATAATTCACGAGAATACGTGACCATGTTAAATTATTTCAGAAACCATGTTTTGTACGTACTTATACCTACATATAGTGTACATTTTTTAAAACCAAGATTTCCACTTAAAGCTTACCGGCCGACTTTGCTTATGGTCTGTATTTTGTGCGTAGGTAATTAGTGGTCGGGTTCACAAAGGATAACAATGCCATTCATCGGACCGATAAGCTTTAAGTGGAAATCTTGATTTTAAAAAATTTACACTATACTTAGGTAAGCTTTGACCATCAGAATAAGCATTTTCACTTAGAGGAATTATGTAGGACTAGGAATCAGCGCAAGAGAAAAAAAAACAAACGAGTGCTAAAACTCTTTTTGGCAGCCAACTGTTTCGGCCTAGATTTTTTTATATTAATGCCTTTTTAGGATTCCGTAGCCAAAATGGCAAAAACGGAACCCTTATAGTTTCGCCATGTCCGTCTGTCCGCAGCATAGCTCAGCCTCAGTGGCCGTTAGTACTAAAAATCTGCAAAACCATGCCAACTAATTGGTAGAATAAAAACTAGAACAAAAATTTTTTTTTCGGGTACCTCCCCAACTGGTGAAGTGGGGAAGATTTTTTTACCACCCGGGTGCGCGGATAGACCCGGGTCGTTATGTGGGACTCCCAGGGCTTATGAGGCTCTGGTCTACCCACTAAAACCCTACGGACTGGTACGCCTGAGCACTTTTCTCCTCGCAGCGGCTGTCCACTTGTCCAGGGCTTTGGCCTGCTACCGCGAAAATCGAAATTCGTAAATTTCGAGGATTTTTCTCTGTCACTCCAACGGAGGCGTCATTAGTGTGAGAGAGACAAATCCTCGAAATTTACGGATTTCGAAGTTCACGTTAGAGCAGCTGGCTTCACTGGTTCATCTCCGGAAGGAACAATGCTTCCTCTTGACGCAAGGCACACGCACTTTAACCCCCTTATTCAAAAACTTAGAAAGCTGCTAAGTATTGTTTGTCCCTTTCGGTCTTATAGCCAATTTGATAAGACCGAAAGGGTCAAACGATAGTTGGCGGCTTGCTAAGTTAGGAGATGATTGTGAATAAGGGGGTAAATTCTACTCAGTAGACGTTCGTTCCGCTATGTGATTGATATGATTGACTTTGAAATTGCAATCTAGCAACTATATACAAAAAATATTAATTGAACTAATTAAAATTCACCACATAGCGGTTTTTGCAAGCGCAACGACGGTATGTTAAGGTGCATTCAGACCAAACGAGCATTCGCTATTCTATCCCCCACTCTACGAAATCAACCAATCACGTTTTGTGGAACGATCGAATTTCGTAGAGTATGGGGTTTTTGGGAGTACGAGTAGAATGCTCGTTTGGTCTGAATGCACCTTTATGTGGCAGGGAGTAAACACTGTATTTAGGTAGTATTCTGGAATGAACTAACTGTATTTCGGGATGGGCTCTGCTTATATGGGAGCATCTCATTACAAAATGAGATAGACCCAAACATGAGAATAGTAAACAATAATTAGGTACCTACTTGGTACTAGGCCTAAGGATGTACACAGTCATTAGTAATACCTACAAACTAAAAATGTTATTCTAATTAATGTAATTCGATAAGAGAGGTACCTAAACAAGGGCAATGTATGTATTTTACTTCTTCAACTTAATATTTATGTTTAAAATCCATTTACGTACGAATTCACACGTGCGAGAGAGAGGCAACTCGTCAATCGTTGTTCGCCCCTCGGAAGGCTTCTTGCGATAATCAGAAATCGTAAATTTCGATCATCTGTCAGTCAGTGCCAGAGTGGCAGTTTAGACCTGTAGGCGCTTACGTAAGTTATAGGGACGGACGGGGCAATACTAAGGAATGAGATAGTGATATTCAGCTCTCATTCCTTAGTATAGATCCGTCCCTATAACTTACCTTACGTAAGTTATAGGGCCAGTTCTTATAACTTACAGGTGTACGGCTGGCCTTACGTAAATTGAAGGAGAGGGGGGGGGGGGGGTATTTATTAGCTGGATATGTCTTGGGACATCTTACACGGCGACGAGATATATACATAGAGATACTTTAATACATACACTGCCATCACCAAGGAACAAATATAATACAGGGTGTTTTTTTTTCGACCGTTCAAATTCTACGTAGTGAATGTATAGGTCATACTGACCAACTTTTACTATGGGGACAAAGTCGAAATCGCGAAAAAAAAATCAGCTGTTTCATACATTTCGGCCGGCGTAATGCCGCCAATTTGTATGAAACAGCTGATTTTTTTTTCGCGATTTCGACTTTGTCCCCATAGTAAAAGTTGGTGAGTATGACCTACACATTCACTACGTAGAATTTGAACGGTCGAAAAAAAAACACCCTGTATAATGCCCTCGCCGGGATTCGAACCCGGAACCCCCTGCATCGTAAGCAGGGTCACTAGTAACTAGGCTACGGACGCTGACGAACATTATGAAACATATGAAAATGATCTAAGGCCAGCCGTACACCTGTAAGTTCTTTTCTTACGTAAGTTATAGAGACGGAGCAATACTAAGAAATGAGATAGATGCTATTCACGGCTGGCCTAATGAAAAATGAGTTAAATTACGTTTTTACAACTCCTTACTATAAGATGGCAGCCTGACCTAAAGTTACACAAATGCTTACATTTGCTCAACTGGCTAACTCGAGGTAAAACCACAGAACATATCTACATAGTATACCTATCTACAACAAAAATCATACATTTATAGTTTGCCTGCATTTTTTTCATAGTTCGTGCAAGGCTAACCTGACACTTGAAATAATATTCGTACATTTTTACTATGGATCATTATTATACCTATCCCTTATGTGATTTGCTTAGGTACGCAATATGTGCAATATGCATGTTGTTTACAAAATGCGGTCGCTCGTTGGTTGGTGTCAGCGAATAAAGAGTATATAACAATTCATAATGTACCTCAAGTGTCATTAATTTTACAAAGGTGTGAAGTGTTAGAAAGGCTGACAATAATAAGGTAAGTGTTCTGTGTTCATCTATTACATATTTTATCCATATTTTGATGTTACAAAAACGTTGCCAAATGCGAGTCGGATTCGAATAGTCTGTCTGGATCTCTGTAGGATCGAGGATGAATATCACATGCTTTTTTGAAATATAGCGCCGGCAATGGTAATATACCAATTTCTTTAAATATTGACCTACAATGACTCATCGGGTCGCATTCCCTGTATTACTCTAATACAATTTTTTGTGCAGTAAATGCCCGATTGCTATCAGTGCTATTACCCCATAGTATAAGACCGTAGCGTAGAATTGATAATGACCGTAACATAGTGTGAAAGAGGCCGGGTTATAGGGAACGCAGCAGGTACAATGGGAGAGGTTTATAAAAACAAACTCAAAAGACCCGGAGTTTAGTTTCGTGTTAGTTACTGCCAAGTGAAGTGTGGCTTTTGTATTGATTGTTAACCAAGATGCGTAATAATCGAGAGAGTGATTTTAAAGAAAATTGCATTGAATTTTGTTTTAAACATGACAAGAGGATACTGCGTGTTACAGGTGAATACCTATAAATTTTTGTGCATGTAGATTTGTAATACTGTTTTAAATCCAGGGTGGTAACTTAAAATGGGCAGTTTTGGTTAAATAGCAGCAAATAAGCAGGTTTTAGAGTATTTCTCACTATACATATCCTTGAATTTGTTTTTGCAAATAGTTTTTTTATACTTTGAAATTAGTTCGTTCTGCCTTTAAACTGATACTTAGTTTTGTTTTGTGACCCCTCACAGCACAAACGCGAACATAAAGCCGTTCCGTTAATTGAATAAAAAAAATGCTCATAGGTACCTATGCGTCTTGAAATAGGCCGAATTCAAAATATAATTAAGCAGTAAGTACCTGTAACATTTATAAAATCCTTACCATCGTGTTTATAATCTCTTGGGTTACCCGTTTCCACGTTGCGTTGTATACCAGTGCGCTTAGCATGACCTGTCGGTGTCAGTTGTTAGTTTATTCTTATTTATATTAGGTATAGTGCTCTCTTTTCTCCATACCCGGTAATTGCTATGCTATGAGCGAGAGGGATAGAAAGTAAGGTACGCTATCGACTGTTTTAAACCAGCTATGCTATTCTCTTATTCAAACATTCGACCCTGCGTTCGTCAACGAGCTCGACTTCGAGACAGCCTTGTCTAAAATCCTAGCTGTTTTAGGGTAAATTGTCAATTACTAGCCGATTTTAAATACTGGCCACCTACATGTTTAAAATGATTTCTATTTATAAGATTACAAAGTTCATTATAGTAGAAGGTATATATTTAAGTAGAAACCTAGTTATTGGCCGCGTTTTAGTTACCTTATACTAGATGAGTTCTATTTATAGGTGGATAGAACTCATTTTAGTATGAGGAAAATGGCCAATTACTGGATTTGCCTACCAATCACTCGTTTAATTATTGGCCGCCTCTTATTGAAGTGAGTTCTATTCACATATAAATAGAATTCATTTTTGAATGGTGGCTAATAATTGAAGAGTGGCTAATAACTGGCAAATTACCCTATTTGACATTAGGAATCGAGGCTGTGAGCGAGATTGTGGGCGAGTTCGTCGCTGTTTTTCGTTAGAGAATACGAAGTTCGTACATTAAACGTCAAACTCTCGACGCAGTGTACCTAAGTAGTTCCAGCTCACGCCGCATTCGTCGCCGAGCACTAGTGTCGTTTAAAGTACATTAGTGAATACCATTTTTAGGGTCAACGCTGCCGCAGCGCTGACACAGCGCTGACAGCAAGGCGGTTTCCTTAGTGAATAACACTGCAGTTCACCAGTTTACCAATAGCCGTAGGTAGAGGTACCATGACTTTGCAAGTATCGGTAACTTGAGCCGTAGCCGTACCATGAGTTGGAAAGTAAAGGATACGTTTAGGATTTACTCGACTCGTAATAAATGCATTCTATCACCGTCGCACTGACATACTGGAGCGAGCGCGATGGCCTGCTTTACTTATCGAGTAAAACCTAGCAATGTACAAGTTGCAGAATATTCTCAAAATTATTATTTTATTATTATTTATTGAATTATTAAAACAGTTGACAAATATTAAAATTATCACAGGTCCTGCAAAACTGTTTAACAGTTTGACTGCAGGATAAAAGTAAATAAGTAAATAAACACATTAACTTAAGTTTGCGGGAATATACTCGGAAATTTCCGAGAATTTTCATGAGAATTTAAGAGTAAGTTCTCATTGAGAATGTTTCCATGAGAACTTATAAAAAAGTGCTATGAATAATATTGTATTTCACAATTGAGTAAACAAGGCATAAAATTTACCTTAAAGGGCATGTCTAAGCATGATTAGATTGCTTGTAAAGATTCAATTGCAGAGAACATTCTCTATGCAAGTTTCGCAACTTATGAAACTCCTCGGTACAATGCTAGTGAAACCTAACGTTAGCTATACTTGTAAAGTCATGGTACGGCTGCCGGATAGAAAATAAACGCGCGTTAATACTCGTAACACCACGCAAGCTCATGGTACTGCAGTGTTACTCACTAAGGAAACCGCCTTGCTATCAGCGCTGTGTCAGCGCTGCGGCAGCGTCGAGCCTAAAAATGGTATTCACTAATGCACTTTAAACGACACTAGCGCTCGGCGAGAAATGCGGCGTGAGCTAGAACTACACTGCGTCGATAGTTACCGCCTACAGTTCGACGACGAGCTGTTCTATGTTAGTGAATACCGTTTTTCGCAGCGCTCTACGTCGAAATGAAGGCTGTCTCGTCGTCGAGCTCGTTGACGAACGCAGCGTCGAATGTGTGAATAAGAGAATAGCATAGCAGTAAATAGTCCAAGCGCGATAGAATGCTTTATTTACGTATAGATCGAGTAAAACCTAACGTAACCGATATTTGAGAACTCATGGTACGGGTACATGTATCATGTCATTCAGAGAATTGGTATTCTGCAAGTTTTATGTGTCGTCAGCAAGAAGTCATGCTTCATCCATTGTGAGAAAGTAACTGGAGACAGAGTCATCATCATCATCATATCAGCCGAAAGACGTCCACTGCTGAAGCATAGCCCCCCCAAAGACCGGCCTTGCGCCATCCACATCCAGCGGACTCCTGCGACATTCACTTTTAGCATTAACATATTAAAATAGTAGACCCAGAAATAGTAAACCCGGTTCATAAAATACAGCTTATGCTAGTTTAAGGGCTGGAAGAATAATTTAAATTGTACAGCCTGGTCTCCTACATATTATGCACCCATCAACTAGCCAGCACCATGCTCGGTTGCGGAGGGGACAGGACCCTGAGATACAGGTGACCTAGTTTAGGTGTCCGAGCCTCACCGCCATCGAGTACCTCAAGTATCCAGTGCTATATACTTTGGTATTTTGTAGTGGTTATGTGGTATGACGATCAAATATGTATTGTTTATTTATTGTTCTTCAAATAAAATTCATTTTGATTTTCATTTCAAAATCTAAATTATTGAATTTATTTCCAAGGCCGAAAAGTACAAATACTTACTGCGAGGTTTTAGATCACTTTAGCCATCAATATTTATTTGATGCTGACAGTACAGCGTGTGGATAGGATAGGATAGATAAACTTCTATGTGCTCAAGCGCAGTGTTTATCTACATACATATACCTAATTATAGGTGTCTCGCTCATGGTACAGTCGGAGTCGGACCCATTCGGACTACATTACCTAATTATTCCCAGCAAATAAGTCAGTCATATACATACCTGTGTGTGCCGTGTGGTGACGGCAGTAAGAATACATTTGTCACCACCCCAACTCTTCCTGCGGGTGTCGTAAGAGTCGACTAAGGGATTGAAGTGTCACTGACCACTATTTGATAAAAGATTGATGATGGGCAGTAGCGTCATCATAGTGGACACATTACTGCGATCGCCAATCCGCTTGCCCAGCGTGGCGATTATGGGCATTTACCTCCTAATGCGTCTATACGCATAGTTAATAGGAGAGGCCTACGTCCTGCGCATAAAAAAATAGTATTCGCTGCCTTTTCTTCTAACACATATATATGACGACAACAAACTCTGTCAGTAAAAAAAAGGGCGAGAAATTCTGTTTTTATATTAACAGCCAACTCTTCGCGCTGTTATAAATAATAACTATCTTGGGACATCTTACACAAATCGACCTAGTCCCACGGTAAGCTCAATTAAGGCTTGTGATGTGGGTACTTACCAGGCGACGATATATATAATAGATAGATACACATAGATACTTAAATACATAGACGGCCACGACCAAGGAACAAACATATGTGATAAATAATTACACAAAGAACGTCCTCGCCGGGATTCGAACCCGGAACCTCCAGCTTCGTAGTCAGGGTCACAACCAACTAGGCTACAGACTCTACACAGAGAGAGATAGACAGATATATATTATTATAACCATATTAGATTTTAAACATACCTAAGTATTAAGTTGTAAGAAGTAAATACCGTATACATTGCCATTGTTTACCTCTCTCATCGACATTAGGTATCATTAAGTTAGAATAACATGTTTAGTTAGTAGGTATTACTAACGACTGATATTTCTAGACTAAGTACGAGTACCTATTTAGTAATTATATTATTGTTTACTATTCTCATCTTTGAGTCTCATCATTTGTTAATGAGATGCTCCTATATAAGCAGAACCCATCTCGAAATACAATCAGTTCATTCCGGAATACCAAAATTACCAAACCGTGTCGCGTTTTACTCCCTGCCACATAACAGCGCCTACATTATTTCTTTTGGTTTGTTGACATTTAGAGTCCGACCACATCACATTCAAATAATTAATTAGTGGCCTGATTTACCTACATACCTACTCGTTTCGCGGGTACAAAGGAACTTGCCGATTATTATATTACGTTACGTACGCCCTACCTATCTGCCGAATATAAGGTATCGGTTGTTTTTGCCAACGAAGGCGTTATTAGAGTGACAGAGAAAAATCTCCGAAATTTGCGAATTTCGGTGTTCGCGATAGCAGGCCTGTATCAGTTGTGAACAAGCGGTTATCTATCGTGCAGCTATGACACTCTGGAGTGGACCCTCTCTGAACGTAAGCATTTTATATTCATATTCATTTATTGGTAATATCATATTACATGTCACCATCTTATCTACATATATAAAACAAAAAATGGAATAGGGTGTTCCGTTCTATTCTTGTATACCTACCTATTCAGGAAGTATACGAAGCACGACGAAGACCAAACAAATAAGAATGCAATTCAAATTATTTCATGGAAATCTCATGAGCGCCATGTAACTCATAACTCTCATAAGCATCCATCCTTTCAGTGTATAGAAAAGAATAAAAAAAACGAAAAGGTTTTTTGCAGTGCTTGCTCTGAGACGCTTGCTTTCACGTCACTCGCTAGAGACATTTGCTATCGTAATTGCGATCTGACGCTGTGAATGGCGTGTGTTTGATAAAAGACTCCGTGCGTTCATTCCGCTTGGACACAATATTGTGGGGGATTATCCTTTAATGCGACGTAGATTGCCAATAAACTACCGCTTTTGTAAGGTTTTGCGACATGAAAAAGCTGTGCGAATGAACGAATAAAAAAATAGTCTAGGTAGTCAACTAACCTAGCAGTGAATAATTTTCAAGAAGAAAACAGACGTCAAGCAGCTTATTTGAAAAAGGCGGCAATTTCTAAAAATGTAGACTGGTAAAGTTGGCCCATAGACAATTTTAATTTTCTGACTTTTTCTTCTGTTGGACAGTATTCACATAAGTATACTCTGTTTAACTACATCTGACAGTAAAAAGTGGCGGCAATTCAAATTTTCTATGAAAAGCCAACTCCTCGCGCCTATATTTTTTGAATTAGCCGCCTTTTTCTACTGACTGACCGAGGGGCCGCGCCGAGTGTGCCACTAAGAGGGATGGATATATAGTGAGCGTTGTTGCCATGCGAGAAAAATTACCCCACCATTTACCCTATTATATGAAACAACATTAAAATGTAATATCAAATATGTTTATTTAAGTGGAGTTTTAGTTTCTTAGTGTACCTTATTTTATTTAATTTACGAAATAGTATTTCAAACTGTCATAGATACGTGGCGTTTTTCAAGCAAAATATACATCTTGCCGAATATCAATTAGATTGCATTTTAACGTATACCAACCGACAGTAGAATCCAAAAAAAGAATGTAAGCAAATATGGCTGACATTCCATAGCATCTGACGTGTTTGAAACATATCGTGAAATACGTTCGCAGATATAATTTTAGGTTACCACTATAAATATCAATATTTTTTACTAAAAATGTATGTGAACTCTTTCAAGTTCGGAATAAAACTACGATTGTGTTTTAAAAGTGTTTTATTATGGAATAATGCAAGTTATTAGGATTGTTTACATTTTTTTGGATTCTACTGACGAATGGTGTTAACGGTTTGCGGACAGCTCATATTGACTAGCAAAGATGCATTATGCACTTAAAAATAATACATTTTTTTTACTTTTAGGTATACACTATCTTCTACCATCCCCGACTCTCAATTTCAACTCGTCAATAATGATATATTTAGTAACTTATCGACATTAAATTAAAATATATATATATATCATCATCGATTTCATTAGAAGAATGAAAAATTACATGTACCTACTTACCACAAACAACATAGTAAATAAACCCTCGATTACCCAAACTAGTTTGGGCAAACTTATTCGGATAATTTAAATAGGATAAGGTAAAATAAAACGACAACGTATATACAAATAACATTTAATTTACTCATAAATAATTAGAATTCTATGGAAAGAAAAAATCTGCAAGTGCACCATTAATTAATTAGGTAATTATACCCTCCTTGCCCTGGCATCCCTCGAACAATAACAAAGTCACTGAATTATTTCCCTTTTCCGAGTTAATTATGGCCCAAATGCTTTCTAATGACTAGTATTTTTATCAGTTTACATTTTAAAATGGTTTGCTAACAGTTTCATTTAGAATTAGACTGAAAAACACTATATTTACCTGCGAAAGGTTATGTCAGCAATTTTTCGCTCGTTTCTACTTTTACAGCCTAGTACTTTGCATCGCACCATATCTAGAAGATAAACACAGATGAAATTGTTCAAAATAAGCCTTGGGATAAGTTGTTTGTGTCCACTTTCACATTGAAAACATTTAATTTCACTCCCAACAGACGTAAGTGACGTATTCAACGCATTTGTCTGGCACATAGATGCTAAGTGCCACACAAAAAATAGTGGCACAGTGATAAGGACGGACGATTATTGTTCCTTTTCACTTCCACTAGTTAAAAGTTTAATAAGACCATCCCTTTCGTTCTTGCTATTATTATTACGTTGTCAAATCCATATTAATCCTACATTCATGTGACTGACGTTGTTAGATAGAGCATAATTTAGCTAGGATTTTACTCACTTGAGGTACAGACAGAGAGAATCATACTGCTCCTTTCTTATTCTTATGTCTGTAATTATCTCCAAAAAAGAGATGCATACATTTTATTTTTCTTTAATGATAATTTATTTTATGCAGACAAGTCAAGAGTCGGAATGTCCATAGGTTAAATGTGAACTTCGGTACAGTGATGACAGATGTCAAATTCGATTTGAAAAAATTAAAACACCGCCAGAAAAACGAAACTTGTTTTTTATGACCATTTTTCATGTCAATGATTGTGTGATTGCTGTGATTGTGGTGTTTGGTCTTATGGATTGCACTTATAGTTACTGCGATCAGCGTTCTCTAAGGTAAGCGTTGCTAGTTCCTCATAATTATTTTCAGTGGTTAGGCCAGTTGCCCATATCATATTACAACATTCCAAGCATATCATTGGTCAATATAGGTATTATAATTTCCCATTATAAAAGTTGCAAAATTTTATTGTTATTTTGTAAAATTTTGAGAGAAAGGCCACAGGAACCACTTGTAACTTTAGTACAAATATTGCATTCTTACGGCCACTTACATACGAACAGCATTTGAACATCAGAAACTGAAACAACATTGTCTCAATTTCTCAAATAGTAGTGGACGTAGTGGTAGTCTGCTATATCGGTCTTGTTTACGGTCATTATAAATAACAGTTAAATTTATTTGCAAAGCAAAATGAGCATAAAGTAAAACAGTTCTGCTTCATTTTGTGCCACACTTATTAATAGTAGGAACTTAGGAAGTAATTTTTTTATTTGTATGCACTTACTACCTAATTCTTAAAAGCATTGTGTTCATGTGAATTTAAGTGAAATTGTTTCCAATTAAGGGTCCTAAAGATATACATAAATGTAACTTACATATAACTTATCCCACAACTTTTTAAATCCAGAATGAATTCCTGCATTTGTCTCTTTCACTTCAACAAAAGTGTCCTTAATGTGAAAGAGATGGATGCTTGAAATTTGCAGTAGGCTTCCAGGTAATATGGTGCTGTTGATAATGTTATTTTTGTCTTTGGTGCTCTTTAAAGTCTTAGCCCCTTAATAACAAATGTTTCCTAACTTAGCAATATGTTCTTGACCTGCCACTGTTGTTCATGTGACATGTATTTTATTATCAACATCATAAAGTTGAAAATGGGTCTGTGGGACAGATCTTAGCGACAGAGGGTTAAAATGAAAAGTTACAAACAATACTTAACGTGTTAAGTTGTGAGATGTTTATGAATAATTGGGTTTGGCTGTTGAGGATCAGTGCATGGCAGGAAAGGTTTGCAATAAGCTTCTAATTCCTATTCTTAATATTTTCTGGAAAGACAGAAGTCTGGTTATTTTACAAATATTATAGAAAAAACATTTCTATAAATAATATTTCATTTCATTTTATTTCAGTTATTGAGCTTAAAATGTGTTTTGTGGGTATTTATCCAATCATAGTGTTGTGTTGATATTAAACCTTAAATGCACGACATTGACAAATATTTATTCAAATTAGAATTCTGATGTGTAGTCAATAAAGACAAGAATACATGATGCATATATACATCACTATCCATTCAAGTGTTAAGGCAGCCAGAGCTCCAAAATGGTGCTCCCACATTGGATTTTATTTCTGTTATTGTAACATTATAGAACAAAGTGTAACAAGGACAATGTTATAGAATACTAGAATGTTAGAGAGACAAAGATAAAATTTTAAGTAATAACATATTGTAACACAATGGGAATGTACTGTGTTGTTGATAGAGGCTTATGTTGCTCCCACATTACTGTTGCAAAAGTTATATTAAAATCATCTTTCTCTCTTTGACATTCTAGTATTCTATAATATTGTCTGTGTCACAACTGTCACAATTTGTTTTATAACAGAATATAATATAACATACAGTTGTATGTGTTGTATGTTGTTGACTGGCTGACCATAACTTGTTTCTTTTGCCAGTCATGGTGCTTAAAATGGACTTTATTGAAGAACACATAAGGTCAATTTTTAGAGTTGAGACAAGATACTTTTCCATTTACACTGACACATATAACAGAAATAACATTCATTGAGGGAGCACCGTTAGAGATACCATAACTTCCGTTTCTTTTGCCATTGATGATGTATTTTCTAATGTCACCTTTGGAGTCTCATACATTCATATGCTATGGCAGCCACTTCTCATTATCATTACCAATACCATGTATGCCAATATAGTTTAAAAACTAATAATAATAATTTCACGATATTTTCATTTTAGTTTCACAATTAGATTAGGAGAATTAGGTTTCGACCACACTTGAAATTTTCAAATTTCAGTGCAGTCAATATTTTATCCTTGTCACGCTTTTCAAGAACAAAAATTAAATTGAAATTACAAACCCTATTCCATTGCATTCAGGCAGAAACTAGTTCCTCTTGCTAATTTCGTCTAAAGGCTGAGCAACACTGGACGCGTGTGCTTGGCGTGCGCGTTGTAGCTTACGTTAATGTCATAGTAGATGGCACACCGCTTGCGAGTCATGCATGAGCACTTGCACGCTACGCAAGCGGTGTGGCATCGAATATGACATTTACATGGGCTACAACGCGCATGCCACGCAGTTTAGTTAAGGTGCGTTCAATTCAAACCAAAAACCAGAAAAGTTTCGCTGTTCTATCCCCCGCTCTACGAAATCAACCAATCACGTTTTGTGTACCGATCGAATTTCGTAGAGTGAGAGGTTAGAACAGCGAATGCTCTTTTGGTTTAAACGCACCTTTACACTCTAGTTTGTGCCAATGGTTTTGTTGTTTTTTGATGAAAGAAAACATCATAAAAACCCGGAAGTACAATAAGGCCTTATGGCAAGGTCGGAAGCACAAGTCACGATCACTTTCCTCATATCTACTTCTATTTTTATTTTTTATTTTATTTAACATTTATTTGGGGCATCAACAGCAGTACATAAGAAGTAGTATATTTGAACGCCTGAAGTAGTATACAAACGCCTGATTATGATTTTACTGTGGCAAATTATTTATTTTCAAAACTACAATTTATGTACATAGATTAAATCTAACTAATCTACTTAACCTAACCTATATCTAAGATTGGCCCTTGTGGCATTGTACCGAGGATGCTGGCGGCATTTCCTCGCTGTATCGCAATACTGATGCGTTGTGCGAGGAAGTCGCCAGCTCTTCGGTCTTTAGTTACATCAACCAGACGTTTCGCGATCTCAGCAAACAGTTTGCGTGCGCTGGGGCCCCAAGAACCTAAAGTTTCTAAGTTTGCATTTTACTGTTGCATTTGAATTTGAACACTTGTAACGCAGATTTCATATTGCGCAATGTTAACTTTTTTTAAATCCGGACGAAGTACTGTGTTGATGACAAAAGGGATGACGGGCCCTGTCAGACAGTTGTCGACGCGGTACTTACATATTTTCACCTCAGTAGCTAGAAAACATCTTCTTTACTCTTTAAACGCAGTGTGCAAAACTGCTTTTTATTCTCGAAAGTCGTCAATTTTTTTATGCACGAGATCCGATGGGATTGATTGGGTTCTGATACTTATGAATTTAAAATTATAAGAATTTAATGATTAACTATTAGTTCTAATCTAATGTGTGATGGTACTGATGGTAGAGGCACCTATAAGGTTAGAACTTTTTTCGTGATCGTCATGTTTCGAAAAATTGATCGGGAGAAAAGTTTGTTCACCGCAAAGAAGCATTGCTTTTACTCTTGTGTAGGAGCTTTACTGCATTTTGATAGCCGATGTATCGTGTGTCCTTACCGCCATAAAATAGGTGAAAACGACGGCCCTACCGTGAACTCCGAAACCTACCAATTTCGGGTATTTTTCTCTGTCACTCTAATGACAGTAGTGACAATAGTTGGAGTGATAGAGATACATCCCCGAAATTTACGTATTTCGGTGTTCCCGGTAGTGGTTCGAATCCTCTGTTAACTCGAGTGCACTAACAAGCTAAGTCCAAATAATGGCCACATTTTTTATTTAGGTGATGATATCGTTTTTTTTTAACGTAAATGTGTTCCGCAGTGCATTACAAACATTATAGTGTATTTAACTTTCACATAGCATAACCTGTATAATTGGGGCCTTAGGCACTGGTCTCACCGCGAGCTACTAAGCTATGAACTATCGGCTGTAAACACGAACAAAAGATACGCACTCCCGTGTAAATAAAAGAGACACGGCGATAGTTCATAGGTTAGTAGCTCGCGGTGAGACCAGTGCCTTATAAAGGGTTAAGTTAGATTGATAAAAATCCTGTATATAAAGCAGATTTAACTAAATCTTGTGTCTTGTTTCAGATTCGACCAACATGTCCACCAACACTGATGATGTCGAAGACGATTATTTAGATGACCCGATCTCATTGATGGCTATTGAGGACATAAAAACGGAAATTTGTGACGATGAAGGTACCTACTTATTTATTGTCAGAAATCAAACTTCAATAGAGTTGGAACGTAAAATACTATCGTCATTATCAGCTATCGATAAATTCAGTCACATTTTTTTTTACATTGACATTAACCTCTTTGATTAGCTATTCAACCATTTGATGATTGACGGTTGTATTATTGAAAGATAGGTTGGTTTTATAAATAATAATATTAATAATGCAGTAGTAAGTTAAGTATAGTTGGTTTTTAAAACTATCGTTTTATATTGTCTATGATTTAAATGTTATTCCCTAATGTTTAAATAATGATTTGTGTTTACGTCTGGATTCGAGGCTTAGCTCTGTTAATAAATAAATAAAGATACAATAAGTAAACACAGGGTGATTTTTATTCACCGTTAAAATTCTACAGGGTTAATTCAGATGTCATATTAACGAACTTTTACTTTGGAACCGACAATATATTCGAGAAAAAAAATCTCATATTCCATACATTTCCGCCTACTAATATCTCAAGGTTTGTATGGAACATCAGTTTTTTTTCGCCCCATAGTAAAAGTTCATCAATATGACATGACCTCAGAATTAACCCTCTAAAGTTTGGCTGGTGAATAAAAAATCACCCTGTATAATTTCAGTTTAATCAATAGTCAATAAAATGTAACGTTCCAACTCTATTGACGTTTAATTTTTGTCATGAGCAATTCCGCCTTCTGCTTATTTGCAAGTCTGTATTTTCGATATTTTTACTTGCTTACATACTTAATTAACTTACATACTTAATTTTTATAAAAGTTGCGGACGATGAAAACAAACAGTAGTAATTAATATCCATAATTTGGCACTATTTTATTGTTTTCATGGTTTTGGATAAAATAATCGATGGTTTGAATCAAATGACCCAAAAATTTATCATAATTCAATGATGACGAAAATTTTTTGAATAGGTACAGTACAAGGTGTACAATTACATTGTTCGCAACTTCTATAAAAATCAAATGCAAACAACCTTTAAGTGTATACTTACCAGTAACCAGTTTATATGAATTATGAGCAAAACATGTACGTAAATAAATGATTTGTACATAATTGTTACGTATTTGCTGTTCGTTAAGAAAAATATTACTTTTCTAATGCTGACACAAATATTTCGTGTATTTTTATAAATTTCACTCATGTATATCAAACGACCCAGTAATGGGAACTGTAAAAGTAATGTTTTATCTAGTTTATTTTGATAATGTATTAATTGAAATTGCATGAGCCTTTGTTTTGTACAAAAATGCAATTTTAAAAAAGGTTGTTCATATCCAGTCCTCCTTTTCTGCACCAAACAGATCTGTGGCCTATCCCACAAAACTTTACAAGCGTACAATTCTACAAAATTGTCAACTTTTTGTATGAGAATTGTGTACAATTTTGTAGTACTATTCTAACTGTAAGAGACAACTTTGTACTAAAATTACTTTATTCAGTTAACTAATTACAATAATTTCGGCCCTTCTTGCAGATCACATCATAGACGTTAGTTCAGACGAAGAGGATACGTGCACTTCTGCCTATGGAAAGAAGAATTTTGTCCTGCCAGTAACATTCTTCGACATATCTCGTAACGTCCGATTGCTGAACAAGTGTAAACCCTTAAGTATTAGGATAGTTGACTTGAAACAACATCCGACGTTCAGTACCAAATTTCGACAGACATGCGAAAGTAAGTACGATGAAATTTGTGTAGACGTAGTGAATAAATTCAAAAATGACGACAGAACGTACTCAAGTAACTGTGCTGAAATTTGCGCCGAATCACCAAATAAATGCAAAAGTGACACCGAAGCAAAGCCGAACGAGTCTGACGAAATATGTGTAAATATAGAAAATAAATGCAACACTCAGAGTGAAACAAAGGCTAAGTTTGATGATAGCTGTGCAGGGGTAGAAAATAAATACAAAAGTGATAATGAATTGAATCCTCATAAAGCTAATGAAAGTTACACAGAAAAAGAAAATAAATACAAAAGTGACAATGAAACGAAGACAAATAATATGAATGGGGAAGAAACTCTTATTGAGAGTACAAGAGGTAAAAACGATAAGAAACAAGAAAGAGATAATAAACGCAGAGTACCTAGGAGTGATTCATTTTATGAAAAATTAAAAAAACGCAAAGAAGAAAGAAAATGTAAAGCTCTGAAATGTAAAGATTTAAGTCAAGTCGATTTTAAAAGAAATAAAGGGCTCATTGGATTAAAAATAACAGACGCAATTTTCAAACAAATCGTAGATTCAGAATCAGCCTTAAATAAAACAAAATGTAGTTCTCTTGAAAACAAAGCCGGGGATAAAAACGACAATGTCACAGAAAAGCTTCCAATCTCCACAAATATTGTTACATTAGAAGGTAAATATTATGAGCAATGTCGCAAAGTTATGAATAAAAAGAATAAGCTGTTGAATATACAAATTAGTAAAGGTATTGCAGAAAATTTAAAGGAAAATAAGAAGAAACGCGTAAGTGATTCGAAAACGGCGTTACTATCTATAACAAAGACTATTTCTGATGGTAAATGTGAAGAAATATTGTGTGCAAATGTTATGAATAAAAATAATAGTGTAGAAACAAAATCTAATGATAAGAATGGTAGTGATACAAACATAGCAAATGCTGCAGTCAGAGATAATGATAAACGTGAAAGTAAGAAAATATCTCATATTACGGATAAAATGTCAAGCAAAACAAAGTCTGAATCTGATGAGATTAAATTTAAGGAAAAACCGCCAAGGAGTGCAATAAATAAATTGAATGTTACTGGAACTAAATGTAATCTTACAAAAGAAAAAGGCAAGGAAGACTATGTGGGCGCCACATTAGATAACGTTGGTACGTCTATTACGCCTAACCTAACCAATAATCATATGGATCATTCTCTTCCGAAAGAAAATAACAACGCGCATGACAAATCCAATATTCTGACACGCGTAAGCCAAACTGCTGTTAAAGATGGATTAGATAATGATAAAAAATTTAGCCGAGTGCGATTTAGTTCCAAAATACCGAGCAAAAATATCATCGAAAAGGCATTCAAATATAAAAAATCTAATATAAATTACGAAAATGCGTCGAATATAGTTTTACAAAAGAATCCAAAAGTGAATACCAAAATTGATCAGATTGCTAATAATCTTAGTTTAAAAATTAGCAATCATAACGTTAAAGATTTTTGCGTGACAACGCATAAAAATAAACTGCAAAATAAAAATATGAACACCCAGCAAGCAGAGATCTCTAATGAAACGAAACAAGTTGAAAATAATTTAGCTACAAACGCAAGCAGGGACAAGGCAGGACCTAATTCTCCCATAATTCCGTGTACTACAATTACCGTCAGAAATGCCTTACCTAAAATGGGTCCTATCGTACCATCATCTAGTGAAAAATTAAACACTGCTAAGAAAGACAGTGCAACTGCTCCATCTTCTTCTGCAATAGATTGTCATAAGTCATCCTCACTAATAAAAATAACTGAAACTAGAAATATTACTAATGATATACAGGAACAATCTGACATCACTACGATTTCTACTAATAAACAGGTACCTTTAAATAGCTTTAAATATACAACCACTTTAAGGCATAATGAACCTGTTCCATCAAAGACAAGTATTACAACGAATTCTGTCACGAAAGATACTTTAGAATGTTATCCAAAGTCTCCCCCAAAAAATATTAAACTTCTGAAAGCCACTGAAGTGAAATATCCAAATGATCGAGTAATACCTGCTCTTGGCAGTTTTAAAAATATTGTTCCCGCGATGAATAAACGCCTGTCATCCGATCAGAGTGTGGTCAAATCAGTCAAGCTAGCTACACCTGCTGCAAACGCTACCCCAGCGTCTAATCTGACTCAAAACGGAGCTGTTAACAATGCAGCTAATCCAAATCAACGAACTGCTAAACCAACTGTCCCTCCCAAATTTTCTGGACACAGCGCCATAATTCTCAGGTGGTCGCCCTTTTCCACACTGCGACAAAACAAACCTCCACTAAATCTAAGGCAACCCATTCAAACGGTGCTTAACAGATATCCGTATCAACCAATGCCCCCTGGACCAAGACCAATCCGATTCCACCACCCTTATCCACAAATGCCACCCCCACC
Source organism: Thaumatotibia leucotreta (assembly GCA_025490895.1). Taxonomy (NCBI): domain Eukaryota; kingdom Metazoa; phylum Arthropoda; class Insecta; order Lepidoptera; family Tortricidae; genus Thaumatotibia; species Thaumatotibia leucotreta. Next base: position 52,575 of record JALPQI010002959.1, on the reverse strand, counting down.
CAATTATTATCTGAACATGGCACAACCCAGACATACGCTTCAAAGGTTCCTTCCGCCGAACGGAATTTCTCCTACTTATTTGCGCGGAACGGAGATGGAAGTACGTCGTTGGCGACTCCATGCCCCTTCCGATTCTTCTGTATGTAGCCCCCCTTTGCCTACCTTTGCACAACCACCACCACCTCCCCCACCGCCCCCTTTACCGTCACAGGTGCCCTTGAGAAATGATCCTAGATCCTCAAGTCGCAGTGACACTACAAATGATGAGCCGACCAAAAAAAGTAACACGCCTGTATTAGAAAACATCGCGAATGATAAACAGAAAATGCTAGCAGAATTGAACAATGCAATAATGTCTCCAGAGCTGAACACGAATAACCCAGAGGTCAAATCATCTAACGACCAAAAACGTAAAGCTGATGCCGCTCCAATAGACCCTGTAACACCAAAACTTGCCAAACCTTGCCCCTTATCTAAGAAAGTAAACATAACACCCGATTCAAACAAGGTCAAAGATTCTGAAAAATTGTCTCCTAAAATTGGATATTCTCCCCCAATCTTGCCTATATTTACGTACCAAGAATCCTTTAAAATATTTTCTCCGACTGATATTAAAAAAGGTGCTCCCGCGGAAGACACTCTGAACTGTACTCCGATAAAACGATCATCGTCTTCAGTCAACGATAATAAACTACATCAGAAACATAAGAAAAGATCTCGTACAGAGCACGAAAAGCAAGATAAGGCTAAAAAGATATCTTTTGAAGATTACAGAAAAAGAGTTACGAAAGATGATGGTGATAGAATAGATGCGTATAAAATTAGAAAACAGAAGGAGTTTAAACACGTTACTGAAGATTATAACCAGGATCAGGGTTACGACTCTGATTCAACCGTCAAATTGTAGGTAGTTTTGAGTTGTTGCTAACTTTAAAGGCTCGGTCGAAATCTAAATGCGCTGTTTGACCGATTAATTATAGTCAGGATGACATATTTTTTATTTGCTTATGACCAGTGCTGCTTATATTTTAAAGTTTTATATTATGATATGTATAAGTGCCATCAAACTTTGATGTCTATAAAAATAGTATGTATTAATGCTCTAACTTAAAACGTTTCTACCTTTCTTCGTTTGATTTTTTTTTATAAACAAATATGTCAAGGATTCAACATTATTTTATAAAGGTCTTGCAATTTAAGCGAGCTTGCTTAGCCCGTCTTATAATATTTAATTGCGTTACTCAACTATTTTCCGGATGCTTCGTGATTGATTGTACAAAATGTTTACTAAATATTTCTGTTAGTTTTTGGATGCCGACGTGATTAGTTATGCTATAAGTGTATAAAAGTTCCTGTAGTAAAATAAATATTTGTTTTTTGATTAATATTTTTTATAAGCTATTGTCAGGAAAATAAAGTTGTATAAAGAGCCCACTGTTATTTTCTTGCAAAATACTTAGGTTTGTGTGTGATCTTTTTCCGAAATGTACATAATACATTTATATCCATATCATAACTTCCAACAATTTGCCCAAAAATAATAAGCTACGATACAAACATGATAATTTTATAAGGAAGATATGCTATAGATAGATGTACCTATATAAAGTTTTATTATACAGACTGTACCGCTTAACCTTTATGCCGCCACGTCAAATACAAAAGCTGTCACTCAGACGCCACGTCAAAAAAATGTCAAATCTAAATTTGAGCTTTACGCACTTGCGTGTAGATTTATATTGCTCTGTGGACCAGGACTTATATATCGGTCCTTGGCGGTGAACCTGCGCTGCCAATATATCGTTGGCGTCCAAAAGGTTAAATATATTAGAAATTATTTGTAATGCCCTTTTTGCAATTTGCATCGAATAATGTTAAGTAATGTTTTACCTGAAGTCACATTTTGTAGCTTGGATAAGTACCTAATCCCTGTTTCATAGGTAGAAACAGAGGAGGGATGCAATATAAAATTTGATTTAGTTTTTTTAAGACGTTGACATTGTTATTTATGATAAGTACAGTAATTAAGTCCATCTTGGTCATTGGAACAAATACGGGATGTAACACGAACAAACCGAATAACATCAACAGCGTATTCTTGAGGTCGTTTGAAGCAAAAAAAATTTATTGAACCCAGATCGAAATTTGATTATTTTTTTATGTTTTCATACATAGCAAAAAATATTTGTATTGAAACGCACGCAAAAAAAGTCATGTTTCGACATGGGTTCATCTAAGATTACTTGCGTACGACCTCAGGAATGCGTTGTTAAAGTTATTCAGTTTCCTCGTGTCACACCGTGTATATATGGCGCCTAGTCTCACAACAGGGTCTTTATAAATTATGCAACATAAAGTACATAAACATACTTTTTCAATAGAGACTATAAAGACAGAGGATGTTTTTTTACGCACTAGTGCGAGAAGTGTATCATTTTTTGTCCCATCAAAACGTCGGTGTATCTGTGCTGAAAAACGTCGTATATACCTACACGTGCGAAATAAAAATTCGTAACTATTGTCGACTTAAAACACTGCTTTCGGGCGTGTTTTGATTAATCGTCACTCGTTTCGAATCTTTTTTTTTTCGCCCTTGTATCGTAATGTCCTGCCACATTATAATATGTGGTGCTATTTTACCACACGAGTGACGAGACGACCACGGGAGTACTTATTACCGTACTTTTTGCGTATTTTTCGGAATTTGAAGATATTGCAAAACGTACGGGATAGGTACGTGCAAATTCCGAGTAGGAGAGGTGTTTTTCCTACCTTTATTAGCTTCGTACGCACTACCAGATTTTATCTTTGCTACTGAAATAAGTGTTTCTACTAAGACTTTCCTAAATACTATGAAAACGGTGCCTTTCATATGCTAAACCTAAGGAGAACTACGAAACGAGGGCTAACTATGTACGGTCGAGGAATTGAATTTCCTACCCATTTCGTACATTGTCATAGTAGCTAATTAGCTATAATATGACAGTCCTAGCAGCTTTCATATTGATTGTCATTGTGACAAGGTACGAAATGGGTAGGAAATTAAATTCCTCGACTGTACTACCAAACGAGTTAGTTATAAAATTCAAACAGAATGGCATAAATCGACAATTACTAGCTGCCTTTCAGCAATTGGCCACATACACTTTCCATTTTTTTTAAAGGTTTTCATTCTTATACATACGTTATACGTTGAATATTTTTTAGTATGAATTGTACGATTTACCTACTCCATTTTAGGTATTTCTCCTTAGTGTTTTTAAATAAGACTAGAAGATATTATGAAGTTAGTCATAAAACCGATGTAAGTAATAGAATGGACGTATGATTTTTTACAAAGAATAGCTTATAATTTCGTGCTGTTTCTTTTTAAGTTTTAGAATTATGTCAACGAGGTGATATTCTATTTAATTTTAATTGTTTGTACCAAAGACAGGTATTTCTTAAATGCAAGACTGTTGTATTATATGAATTGTTGATTCAAAGTACATTTTTCATTACATGTCATAGTTTCACTCCCACGCAAGTCCATTAGCGAAGTAAGCTTATCACTAAATGAGAGACATGTTTCATTTCTGTTGGTGGGTGGGGACAGTGCCCATACAAATTTGCCCATGGTCCTTTCAAGGATTTGTCTCTCTCACTTTATTGACGCCTACGTTAGAGTGACAAAAATCCTCGAAATTTACGAGTTTCGATTTTCGCAGTAGTAGGCGTGCATGCGGTAACGGCTTGCGAGCCTAGAATCGAAAGGTGTTGCCATACAGTCGCCATCAAGTATATCAGTGCGGCCACAGTGCTCAAAAATATCTGAACATGTACTCGAACACCATGACAATACAGGCCTGGATGCTTAGCCAAGTTGCCAATCGCTAACGCTTAGTAGCGTATCGTAGTTATCCCTCTCTGTCACTCTTATATATATATGCAACAAAGACAGTTAGCTGCCTTTCGTTTTACTATTGATGATTAAGCGTTAGCGATTGGCAACTTGTCTAAGCACCCAGCTCAGGCGCGGATCCAGGAGGGGGGGGGGGGCAATGGAGGCATGCCCCCTCCCCCCCTGACACTGGACTTAGGTATGCCTAGGCGCTGTTTTAAGTATAAAATACTAAAACCCCCGAAACGAAGTCCTGAATCCGCGCCTGGGCCTGCTCAGATATTTATGAGCACTCTGGCCGCTCCGATATATCTGTGGCCTATTCCACAAAAATGTACAAGCGTACAATTCTATAAAATCGTATAAATTCCCATTCAAAAAATCTACAGTTTTGTAGAATTTAACGCCTTGTAAAGTTTTGTGGTTTTGGCTCCTGATGGTGAGTGGTTGGCCCTGTCTTAGACAGCGATAGAAGCTTGTATTAAAAATGCAATTTTTGACAGAAACTTTATTTGAATGCCAGACTTGCCGTCGCCTCTTTGCACGTAGCACTGCACGCAAAGAATCTTAATACTTACCTTCAACTGCAGTTGAAAGTTCGCCCGGTTCGTTTGCTCCCGCGCGTGGTTTGACAAGTTTCCTAGCCGTGTAACGTGAATATTTTATTAGAATGTAAAAAGCAAACAGAAGCTCGGAAGAAAACCTAATGTCACTTTGTACATTATTTTATAGAAACCCAAGCTGCCATATTATACCAAGGTGTTGAACGGGTTGGGCGGACGTATTGCGTATTGTGATTTGTGATCGATAGTTAGATTCAACGAAATATCTCTGAGTATGAGTATATTAGGTACTATCCTCTAGTATCTACCTAATAGTATCTTATCAAGTAATCACAGGTGATGTCTGCTGGCCAATATAGTGACATTCTGCGGATCGGTGCTTTCACTGTATTGGCAGACGAACCCGACTGAACCCGACGATCATGCCTACCATTATTGTCAATATCGAAGCTGTGAATCAATTTACATACTTTTTGCGAAATATTCTTATCAAAGATGCTCGAAACGTGCTATCTAGGTATGGAATATACGAATTTTCATATATTATATGTTCAAACATCAAATTGAGGCTCAAAAGACCGCCATTTTCTTCCCAGCTTTAGCCTTCATTCGATTAGTCCCAGCACTTCCAGCAAACTAGGTAATTTCATACTTCGCTTCTTCGGAACTGAACTTTGATAAAGTTAGCCTGGTTAGCCATTGTTTCTATCGGTCTGTAAGCGAATTAGGTTACAATATTTCCAGATTCCAAAAATCTTCTGTAACTTATTCGTCCGGGTTTTCCCACATTTATCTTATTTTGAGGCCGTCCGGGGACAACCCGGACACTTTTCATGTGAGGAAGTACCTGATTACATTTAAGTATTTAGTATTTACCGGCATTATCCTGAACTAGGTAAGTAAAGTCTAAGAAAAAATGAATTTACGCTAAATATCCGAGATTTTTTATGATTCTTTGTCCTGGTTTTATGAAGTGCAATATAGTAGTGGCAGCTCTAGTGGTGACCCTGCTTGCGAAGCTGTGCTGTGTCTCTATTTGCTCATGCAAACATTGTGTTAAAATCTTTAGTTTCTCATAGATTATGCTTGTTTTCTAGGTTGTACGTTTTACATTAAAATTTTACGCATATTATTTGCTCACAGACTGTATAGTAATATCGCAGAAAACTTACTTTGCAGATGACTTTACTGACTTTACTAGACCTTAGACTTTACAGATTAATATGTAATAGAATTTTAAAGCTTCGATTTTCGTTTCATAGAATTTCAGATTACATATTCTTGAGCACATAATTATAACTGACGGCGACTGTAGTTGTATACCTACATCTACACTTCAGTCACTAATTAGATTAAAATTTTAAATACCTATAAGTAATTTTAGTCCCTATTATATAAAAACAAAGTTCTCGTAGGACCCCTATTTTCCTAGTTTTCATCTCAGAAGTTCGAATTTTGTTGAATTCTGGCCAAGTCATAATCATAACTCCTACTTCCTTTTACCGCTTTGAAACCCAAAATTCAACAACAATTCCATTTGAGTTAGACCCACATTAAGAGCGCTGTAAGTGCCTAATTGTTTCCCCAGAGGTAACCTGAGACACTCGCAAAACTTAAAGGATTTGCATACAACTCAAGTAGGTAACCCCTTTATAATTTATGCCAAACTACGCTGTCATTGTCTGCCGTTAAGACGAAACTTAAATGCTACAATTTGTGTAATTGGATCCTTTTAGTTGAGTTGAGGAAAATAGTATAGGTAACAACAGAATAACTATTCAGGCCAATTCGAAATAATTCATTTATTGGGAAATTCCGTCTAACGAAAAAGTCTCCTTTAGGGTTAGCACATGATAAAAAAGCGATAGTATCTTGTCGCAGCGTCATATGACTATATTGACTATCCGAGTATCCGTCCTTCTTTTATTGCCACTGTTGGAAAAGTTGGGAAGTCTATATCGCGGCGTCATACTGTCGCGCCAATCAAGTGCTAAGCCTAACTTAACGCGCGTTTACTTTCTATCCATCCCACTCGTACTCGCGTATTGGAGCGAGCGAGCCGTATAGAGAGTAAATACGCGTTAATAACGTAGCGGCAGCTCATCTCATGGTAGGGCTACTAGACCCATTTTCTCGAACGATACATAGGCTAATCTTATGTTAGTCAAAGTCAAACTATTCTTTATTCAAGTAAGCTTATTAATAAGCATTTTCTAATCGTCTGACATTATCAAGAGCCATAAAAAATTCTTCTATATCATAATCACTATCAGGACGCTTCAGCCAAGTTGCCAATCGCTAACGCTTAGTACCGTATCGTAGTTTTCCCTCTCTGCCACTCTTTCATATTAGTGCGACAAAGAAAGCTGCGTTTCGTTTACGGTTGACGATTAAACGTTAGCGATTGGCAACTTGGCTAAGCATCCTGTTGTCATAGCAACTCATACGGTTAGACAGTTCTGACGGGCGTTTTCACAAACCGTTGTTGAAATCACCTTGTTATTTAATTCGGACAAGTTTGAGCTTGTTCTACTCAGGATCATGAGCTCTTTCGATTCTAATAGGAAAAAAAAATGTCCCAAAATGTTTTTCCATTACGATACCGTTTTTTCATAGATGTTCAAAGGCGGTAGCGTAATGGAAGGAATGAATACTGTATGAAAATTATGGGACATATCTTTTCTCCTAAGAGAATCGAAAGAGCTCGTGATTCTGAGTCGAATAAGCCTAAACTTGACCAAATTAAATAACAAGGTGATTTCAACAACGGTTTGTGAAAACTCCCTGACACGTTCTGAGACAATTATAATTAAGTTTAATATCATTTGTGAAACGGGCCCCTGTAATCTGAGAACGGTGTAATGCTTTGTTTTCTATAAAATATACTTTACTTATAATTTAGCCCCCATATTCATAAATGTCTGCTAACTTAGCAAAATAGCAAGCCGCTAAGTATTGCTTGCCCCTTTCGGGTACAATACCTAAAAATAAAAAAAAGATTAAAAAATAAGTTAGGAAACGTATATAAGGTGGTAAGACGATACGGAGGAAAATGAGTACGGCCACGATTACGGTGACCGTGTGGTGACGGCAGTAAGAATACATTTGTCACCACCCCAACTCTTCCCGCGGGTGTCGTAAGAGTCGACTAAGGGATTAAAGTGTCACTGACCATACTTTGATACAAGATTGATGATGGGCAGCAGCGTCGTCATAGTGGACACATTACTGCGATCGCCAATCCGTTTGCCCAGCGTGGCGATTATGGGCATTTACCTCCTAATGCATGCGTCTATACGCATAGTATAGTTAATAGGAGAGGCCTACGCCCAGCAGTGGACCGAGATAGGCTGATGAAGTGATTACGGCTTAGCGCATGATTTGTGCGACAGTATGTCGCCGGTCGTCGCGCCATAGACTATTCGTCCCTCTTTTATTAACGTAGTTAGTAAAAGACGCAAAGGGCTCATGCATAAATCATGCGAGGTTTTTTCGGCTACTTTTTGCCCCCCCCCCCTGGTGATGTTTGGTGAGTTTCTCGACTACCTTCTCCTTGCAGTCTCACGTGTATTTTTCTCATTCAACTCAATTTAACGCTCGCAATCGCGAGTACGTATTTAAGCTCAATAGTTTTTCATTCCGCTCCATATTTTTCTTAGTTTTTTCATGTTAGAAAAATACACGTGAGGTCTCCTTGTACCCCCCCTCCCCTAACGTGATCTTTCGTGATTTTTTCTTTGACCCCCTCCCCCCCTAAAGGACCTCGCTTGATTATGCACAAGCTCAAAGTCTATGACGCGGCAAAATACTCGTATTGTCGCACCAATCATGTGATACTGAGTCATTTAATAGATCTTGGCAAACTGATGATTTTTTAGTATGAAGAGAATCGCCCTATGTATGGGGTTTCCTTGGAAAACCGTGTTTTGTTTGAAGGATAAGACATGGCAGTGCAATTACTGGGTATTGTGGCATAAGATCTTTACGTCACATGTATGCTTAGTACATGATTGGCGCGACAGTATCTCGCCGCGAGATAGACTCCCTCTTTTGTTAATATAGTTAGTAAAGGACGGGAGATCTATCTCGCGGCGACATACTGTCGCACCAATCATGTGCTAAGCCTAATTGGTCAGTAACGCGTACGTGATAGATAACCATGAGTTGTTAACATCCGTCTTTAGGCTGCGGTGACTGTTACCATCACACAGTCCCGCATGCTTGTGTATCAATCAACTAGTATAACAAAAAAAAACTTTCAATGAAATGAGCAAAATATATGTAAAAACAAACCACAGTTTTCCAAGAAAACCCCATAGGTACATTTGGCGATCCTCGTCATTGTAACAAATCATCAGGTTGCTACGATCTATTAAATGAGACATGTTTCACTTCGTTAGTGGGTGGGGACATTTCTGCCCATGGTCCTTTGCAGATATATCTAACGTCGACTACTTAATAGTATTAATTATTTATTTTGATGTAACTCTCACTGTCCTATCTAGGTATATTCCATGGTCCCACCACGCCACAGAATATATAAAGTAACCACGCCCAATAATTAAATTCTCTTTGTATCTAAATTTCCTTATAAATACAAGCACAGGTTGTTTCAGTAGGTTTCAGTGGTTTACTTAAATTTTCCCTAAAATAATGGATTCAAAATATTTTGTCATATTTAATAAAAATTGTATACTAACGCGGTATTCAAATCGAGACAGCGCTGGCATCCTGTAATATTAGTTTTCCTGAAATTGTTTTACGAACACGCTGCTAACCGGATATTAAAGAAAACTTTAGAATGATTTGTATAAATATTCCCCAATATATTCTCCTCGGCTGATCCAATATTTAAGCTTAGTATTCGGATCACTAAATGTTGTTCTACAATAATACGAATAACCTATTAATACCTTGGTACCTAAAAATCAATGCGGGAACTCGTAACATACTTGTAACTGGATTATGATTGGCTGCAAACGCGTTTTCACTTTAAAAGTGAATTTATCATGAATCGACTTAATTCATACTTTTCATAAACCTCTCCTAACTTAGCAAGCTGAGAAGTATTGTTTGTCCTTTTCAGGCTTAAACTAAATCTCTGTTAAATGTCTATAATACCAAAATCGACGAACAATACTTATCAACTCGCAAAGTTAGGAGACGTATATAAATAAGGGGGGCGGCGGTGACGGGGCGCGCATTATAGTTATTTTTGTTTCCATCTTTGTTCAACTTTTTTTTCATATCCGGTTCGAAGGACCAGTATACCATGTAGCGTAAATAACACACGCGAGCAATTTTTACACTTCTTGACTTATTAATTAAAACTGATTATTTGCAACCCGATACAATACGCCATTGCACGTAGAAGTTGAAGAAGGATATAGAGAAAAAAGTGTTGCCAATATACAACTTGCCCATAAACAAAATAAAAATATGTGTTCTTGAACACTTTCGAAATAGGTTCCTCAGTGGCCCGTGTTCCTGTAGCATATTCTAGCTTAATCCGCTTCTGACTAAGCTGAAGCGTACTGCAGAACCATTTGATTTTTACTTTTTATTACTCAGTGCAAATATAGAATTTCGCCAGCTTGCTCTACGTATTATGCCGACTGAAGCAGCCGCGCACGTCGCAGATTGGAAAACTTTCGAGCTGTTTAGCGTGAACTGTGCCGTCGAATAAACAAACTTTTTAAATACACAGGTAAGTATACAAGCAGCGCCAAAGGGAAGGCATATTTATTAATGAATGAGAAACGGGCTGTCGAAATTAAAATATGTACTTAGCTTCATATGTAAGTAGGTATGTATTGTGTATATCGTCGTTAGGTATACACAACTCAAGTAACCCTTAATTCGTGACAAACTAATCATTCAAACATTTTTTGTAATATTATATATACATAATATAATTTCTAAATTCTTTATTACGTTGATAGGTTGTACAAAATGACAAGGATCGGTGTCTATATTATTTAAATAAACTGTGCCGGGAGGCACTGCTTCCACATCTGCATGTATACTCGTATATTAAACTAACCATACGGAATGTCCCAATCCTGACTCAAAACATTTTGATACAATCGTAAATATAAATTCCCTAATTTTATTTATGTTTAGTATAAGAAAATAAGTAGGGTAAAACAATATAGGTCTATTTTCATCCAAATGTGTGAGAGAAATTGAAATAAATCGAACGGAATCTATTCCCACCGCTTAAACTTTCACCTCTTGTGGTGGCGCGATGTAGATGGGCATCGCAAATTCACCGAGCGCTTCGGGACAGAACAGGCGCGGACTGTGGGTTCCGCTAAAGCATAGATTCCCAATAGTAGATTGTACAATAACTACAACAGGGACATAAAGTGATCCATTATCACGCGAGGCAATTTTAGTAAAGGAGGATTAAAACTGACATTTATGTCCTTGTTGTACCTACACTATGCTTTTCACTTCGATTGCCAGGAAAATAAAACACATTTTTTACAGCAATCCAAACCACGAAATTGACGCAAAGCGAAAGAACATAATACAAAAATATATAATGTTCATGCCAGCTAACTTTTTAATTATTTTTTAACAATTAAGTGTTTATAGTCCGTGGGCTAGTCGGTCTGAAATTAGAAAACGGTATAATTTGGGGGTACCAAGTGTCCTTTTTACAGTAGTTAGACATATTCATAAGGATGTTAAAAAAGTATGATAGACATCTCAAAGTGGTAGCTAATAGGCATACGGGCTATTTCAAGATTTCCGTTGTATGACAGGTATGGTTAAAATTAGGAGGTACAAATTTTCCTTTTCACGGCTGTTAGGTAAGCTTATAAAAACGTTAAAAATGCAAGATTGCCATTTATAAGTGCTACCTAACAAAAATGGGGGCCAATCAAAGATGGTGGATCTCAAGTTTTACAAAATCAAGTATATTTCGAGAACTATTAAGTATATCTAATTGCTCTCTTGAACAAAATTAAAGGCATATCTGTAAGCTTCATATTTTGCATATACACCATATTGCTAAAACCAACCAATAATTAATTATGACTAAATTGATGAAAATTTCGTGATTTTGTTTTTTTTTGTGTCGTGTTTTTACATAGTAGTCAGGACGCTAGAAAAATTAAATATTTTTTTAATGATAGTGTATTTAATAAGCTTTAATTTGATGTCTATAACATGTTGGCGGTATTAAAAAAAATTATTTATTATATTTTTCAATCTTGGTTATTTGAAATAAGCACTATTATTTACGTCCATCGCCTCTTAAATCACTAAGTATACGGTGGATTATGACTACAATTCATTAAAATATTTTTTATGGGTCTTTTTTTTAATACCGCCAACAAGTTATATACATCAAATTAAAGCTTATTAAATACACTATCTTTAAAAAAATATTTGATTTTTCTAGCGTCATGACTACTATGTAAAAACACGACACAAAAAAAAAAACAAAATCACGAAATTTTCATAAATTTGGTCATAATTAATTATTGGTTGGTTTTAGCAATATGGTGTATATGCAAAATATGAAACTTACAGATATGCCTTTAATTTTGTTCAAGAGGGTAATTAGATATATTTAATAGTTCTCGAGATATATTTGATTTTGTAAAACTTGAGATCCACCATCTTTGATTGGCCCCCATTTTTGTTAGGTAGCACTTATAAATGGCAATCTTGCATTTTTGACGTTTTTATAAGCTTACCTAACAGCCGTGGTGGTAAAGGAAAATTTGTACCTCCTAATTTTAAACATACCTGTCATACAACGGAAATCTTGAAATAGCCCGTATGCCTATTAGCTACCACTTTGAGATGTCTATCATACTTTTTTAACATCCTTATGAATATGTCTAACTACTGTAAAAAGGACACTTGGTACCCCCAAATTATACCGTTTTCTAATGTCAGGCCGACTAGCCCACGGACTATTAGAGTAGGTATCAGACGCTCTGTTTTCTGCTAAGTTCTATTTTCGGGGCATTTTTGAACGATCGACTCCTATTTCATGTGATTTGGGCATTTTCGCGAGAAGAGATACAAAAACTTATTTTTCCGAAACAGGTAAATTTTATGTTTTTCCTGCTCAGAATCACGAGCTCTTTCGATCCTACTAGAAGAAAAAAAGTATCCCAATTTTTTGTTTCTATTACGTAACCGTTTTTCAAACACTTTGTACAGCGGTTACAAAGTGGAGAGCATGTAAAATGTATGAAAAATGTGGGACCATTTTTTTCTTGTACTTTTTTTCTCCTAGATTGAAAGAACTCGTTATTCTGAGTAGGAAAAACATTAAATTTACCTACCTTAAAAAAATTTTTTTTTGGATCTCTTCTCGCGAAAATGCCCATTTACTAAATGTAATGACAGAAAATACGGCCTCCTAATAAATTGTGACAAAAATAAAACAATGTAATAGGTATGTTTTGTCATCAACGCAATTTTATTGCTTAGTAAAATTTTGCAATATGTGTCTGTTGAGACCTGACCTTAATCTTATGAGAAAATGTTACTTTTAAAATGCGATTTTACGATATGTCACAAAGGTGTACTTTTTGAGCCTGTGAAATGAAAACATTTTTGTGTGACCGCCCGGTAGCAGGGTAATATGTTTCAACGTCAAATCAAAATGTCAGCGTGCGCGTGACGCGCAAGCGGTGTGCCATCTACTATGACATTTCCGAAGCTACAACGCCACGCCCGATCTCAGCTAATAGGAGACTGACACGAAGCGTACGTTCAGAAATACTTCGCTCTCGTCTCGCGTCCTACAGCGCTACTTTGAGTATAACGCCATCTAGCGTGATACAGTTGAACTTATATCACACTAATCAGTAAATCTTCTCTACAGTAAAGATGAAGCCGGTGTGCATAAAATGTACGAATGAAATAACGAATAGAGACACTTTGACTTGTAAACAATGCGAAGGACATTATCATTTAACATGTACTTGCATATCAGATAAGCTTTTTAACCTAATGACATCTGAAAGCAAATCGAATTTTATTTGTCTTCTATGTAGAAATAAATCAGAGACCCTCCAGTTCCATAACACACCCCTTTCTCGGCCTAGCAGTCTTTTACCGCACTGTATTCAATTCAATTCAATTCAATTCAATTCAAATTCTTTAATGTTAATAATAACACATGTCAAAATATACTTACAACTACCTTAAATAATATTAACAGTCTAACACAAAAAAAGAATAATAATAATAATAACCCATTACAATAATAATAATTAGAAAAATGAAAACAATTAAATAAGATTATAAAATTCGTCAATACTATAAAATGCATTTTTGATTAAAAAGTCCTTTAGTTTTTTTACAAACACCTCATAAGAAGGAGCCTCCTTGATCTCCGGGCTTAAGCAATTATATACTTTAATGCCAACTACCCTCAATGAGTGCGACGATTTCGCTAGTCGTACCAAGACTGGATTTAGATCGCGGCCCGTTTTCCTCTGATCCGGTCGACGCGTCTTGTACTCACTTAAGTGCTTGTACATATACTTAGCAACCTCTAGAATGAACAGGCATGGGGTAGTTAGAATTTTTAATTTAATAAAATGCTCCTTCGCCGGGGAATTCTCCTGTACCCGGGACAATGTAACAAGGAGGAAAAAGAACGTCGTGGTAAATATATCAACAGAAAACTCCTTTGAAGGTCTGTCCGACGATGAGGATTGTTCAAAGTGCCGTTTATCATCACCCTCCACACCTAACCATGGACTAAATAGAAGCTTCACAGAATTAAGTTTAAATAATAGAGAGATTATTGATGAGTTGAAGGTAAAAATCGACGCCTTAACACTGAAATTGAACTCTGCTGAACTGGAAATAGAGAAACTGCTATCAGAAAATTATGCATTATCTAAACGCATTCTTGATTCGGATCTAAGAATAAAACAACTATCAAAAATTTGTCATTCTACTAGCGGGTCATCTAACTTTAACTCAACAGCAAAAAAAAGTCGTAAACGCAAGTCCGTCAACCGCACAAAACTGGATTTCTCGATTGACCCTGAAGTGCCTTCTGGGACCCGACCCTGTACGTCAAATATAGACAACCCCCAACCTGTGTCAATGACAAGACCGACAACTAAAGATTCACCAGTCTCTATGTATACAAAAAATTGGCCGAAAGAAACGGCTCTTGACAGTCATAACACAACCGACATAGGAAGCAATAAATACATTTCGATGCCTGTAAAAAATAAACTAGCAATTGTAAGCAGCAACAACAAACATAAAATCTCTAGTATTATAGAACATGAAGCATCATTCAGTAATTTTCAATGCTGTCATTATATAACACCCGGCGGAAGTATAAGGAATTGCTTACATCAGCTGGATAACAAATTGTCAACGTTTACACTAATTGACTATTGCCTAATTTTAATTAGTGAAAATGATATTCAAGAAAATGAAGATTACAAAGAGTTGGTTAAATACATAGAGGCCACCGTTAGTCCAATCGTTCATACTAACATAATCATAGTTTGCCCTACGTACATATGTGGAAGACCCATATTTAATTTCAAGGTTGAGAATTTCAACACCTTACTAAGGAACAATGTACTCATACATCAGAAACACTACACCTTCGACTCTAATCTTGATCTAAGCTTTGATATGTTCTCGAGTCGTACTGGGCGTCTCACGAACCGGGGAATGTCGAACGTACTAAACCACATAGGTATATTTATTGCCAGTAATTCAAAAGGTTTATTGCCGGCGCTAAAAAGGGATCCCCAAATAAAATTGTTTAGAAATATGAAGAAAAACGTACAAAGGAGGATATCGGATTATTTCTCAACAAAATCACCAAACTCTACAAGGGATCATTGTACCTACCTATCTACCCCAATAGATAGGAACCAGGATACACAAATCAAGGATAACCCACAGGCCACCACCACGAGCATAGGACACTCCGAAGTAGAGTTTTTTCGTGAAGACCCAATTTAGAATATTGCACCAAAATATTGCAAGTTTTTTATCAAAAAAAGATCTTTTAGAAATAAGTTTAGGTGAGCTATGTGATTGCGGAATAAGTGTAGATATAATTTGTCTCACAGAGACTTTCATTAGGCAGGGTGAGGAACGAAATATTATGTTACGACATTATGAACTTGCAGCACACTACTCAAGGAAAACTAAAAGGGGAGGATCTTGCATTTTACTTAAAGCCGGTATGCCGTATAAACCTGTCAAGCCTATTAGTGACCTGGCCGAAAAGTTTCACTTTGAGTGTTGTGCTGTAGAGATTCCCTCTATGAATTTGATAATTGTATGCATATATAGGACACCGTCATCATGTTTAATAACTTTCTTCAATAAATTGAGGTCTCTGCTATTTATTGTTTCAAAGAGATATTCCAAAGCTAAATTGGTTTTAGCTGGGGACCTTAACATCAACACTCTAAAGACCAACAAATATACTTCAGAATTATCCAATATCATCAAAAATTATAATTTGTATGATTACATAAATCTTCCGACACGACAAAACGCGTGCCTAGATCACATTTTCAGTAATATTAAGCAAGGTACCGGAACAGTTATTCCGCTGGGTTTATCCGACCATGACACTGCCCAATTGTTTTCATATAAGCCTAGAAGAAGACCCATAATACAAAAAACCGTTACCTTGCTTAAAAGAGACTATTCAGACGAAAATGTCCAAAAATTTAAACACTGCTTGAGCCGTTTGACGTTCCAGGATGTGTTACACTGATGTAAATAGTGCCTTTAGTAGCTTCCATGAAACGGTGCAACTCTTTTATAATCTGTGTTTCCCACATATAAAAATTCAATTAAGACTCAATAAGAAACTTAGGTGGCTTACAGCCGGGTTAAAGGTAAGCGTTAAAAGAAAAAGAGAGCTCAGATTCGCTTATTACAGGGATAAGACTACTGAAAAGAAAAACGAATATGTTGCTTATTCCAAACTACTAAAAAAATGTATTAGACGTGCACAAAAGAATGGAAATAAAGCTTTTGTCTTAAATAGCAAAAATATTACATATATCTTGGAAAATCATAAAAAGTGAAGTAGAGTCTGCGACTGTACACCAGTACATTGACAGTATTAATACTGGTAATGAAACTGTAACAGAACCAGTAACAATTGCTGAGACATTTAATAACTTCTTCATAGATTCTACAAATAGGTTAAATTATTGTACTGTTAATACGGCTGTTGGCAATATAATTACCAATTCTATTTTTATAAATCCTTTCAGCGAAAAGGAGTTGATCGGGATCATCACCTCCCTAAAAAATACAAATACCGAGGGATACGATGGACTGGCGACGCGTATTCTCAAGCAATGTTCTCAGGAACTGGCGCCTGTTTTGACCTATCTTATGAATTTGTCGTTAGAGTCGGGTATTTTTCCAACGAAACTAAAGACGTCCATTGTTATACCCATTCATAAGAAAGGTTCAAGACAGAATATTGAAAATTATCGCCCTATTACGATAATACCCATAATATCAAAGATATTCGAGAAGGCAATGTATTTGAGGCCTACTAGTTTCTTTGAGAAATTTAACATTATCGCACCTGAGCAACATGGGTTTCTTCGATCAAAGTCTACCACCCTTGCTACCTTTCGTTTAATACAAGAAAGTGCTACTCAATATGACAATCAGAGCTTTACAACTGCTCTATTTTTCGACATGTCAAAAGCATTTGACTTTGTTGCGCATGACTTGCTTTTGTCAAAATTAAAATACCATGGCATCAGAGGTCCAGCCCTGAAATGGATAGCATCGTATCTAGAGAATAGACAACAGTGTGTCAATAGCTCACAGATGGTAGATGTTTATAAACCCACTTATAGATATAATAATTATGGCGTTCCTCAGGGGAGCGTACTGGGCCCATTACTGTTCTTAATTTACATTAATGATTTACCGAGAGTTACACCACACAAATGCATTTTGTATGCTGATGACATATCAGTAATTGTCACTAATAGTAAGACTGAATCGGCAACTGATCATGAAATTAATGTTAATAATACAATATCTACCATAATTAACTGGCTTCAACATAATAATTTGCAAATTAATTTATTGAAAACGAATTATATGAATTTTAATAGATCTGATCTGACATTGAATATTAATTATAATGGACATATTTTGAATAATTCTAATGTTGTGAAATTTTTGGGCCTTATTGTTGATAGTGATTTAAAATGGTATGGACATATTGAATATGTATGTAATAGAATAAATGGCTTTGTTTTTGTTTTGACTAGACTACGTGAAACTACAGATCAAAAAACAGTGTTAACTGCCTATCATAGCTATGTAGTATCAGTATTGCGTTATGGCCTGGTATTATGGGGTAATGGAACCGATATTCAGCAGGCTTTCATTTGTCAAAAGAAATGCATTCGAGCTATAGCTGGTGTATGCCCGTTAACTCCTAGCAAGCCATTATTTCTAGAACTGAATATCCTTCCGCTACCTTGTCTATACATATTTGAAGTCAGTAAATTTGTTAAATTAAATACAAACTTGTTTAACACTGCTAATGAAGTTTATCCAAGAAACACCAGAAATGTTAATAGGCTTGTTGTTAATAAAAAGCAAAGAACCGCTACATTCAAGAAAAATTGCTATTGTATGTGTATAAGTATTTATAATAACTTACCAGATGACATAAAAGAACTGCCGTACAGAATATTTAAAAATATACTTTTTAAATGGTTGCTGTCATCGACATTTTATTCTGTTAAAGAATTTCTACAAAGCAGACATACATAATTATTTAGGTTAAGTTAGATTAAGTCTACAAAAATTTGCATGCTGCATAGGTGGCTAAATAGAAGGACTCATGATATTTATGTAACAACATTGTATACTCTTATTTTACGCAAATAAATGATTATGATTATGATTATGATTATGATTATTAACTATGCGTACAGACGCATTAGGAGGTAAATGCCCATAATCACCACGCTGGGCAAGCGGATTGGCGGTCGCAGTGATGTGTCCACTATGATGACGCTGCTGCCCATCATCAATCTTTTATCAAATAGTGGTCAGTGACACTTCGACCACCGGTCGCCTAAGCTAAAATAGTATAATTAAGGTAAGTTGGGGTAGGATGATACGGTTTTCAGAATGGGGAAAGATAAAAAGTCGTCTTTCTGGCACAGCGTCTGCTGGTAGCATTTTGTCTTACCCCATTTAAAAAACCGTTTCTCACCCCAACTTACCTTATATGAATACTAATAGTGAGATATTAGCGCCATTTTTATGCGCATATTGTGTGTATTTTATGTGTGGTAAAGTTTATTTTATTGTCTAAAATACTAATAGTGAGATATTAGCGCGATTTTTATGCGCATATTGTGTGTATTTTATGTGTGGTGAAGTTTATTTTGCTGTCTAAAATACTAATAGTGAGATATTAGCGCGATTTTTATGCGCATAATGTGTGTATTTTATGTGTGGTGTAGTTTATTTTATTGTGTAAAAGAACTTGGGCTACATTTCTAAATAAAATGTAATGTTCATTTAGAAATTTGCAAATGTAGCCCAATTATAGGCAGTAAAGCATTCTCCACAATTAGTACATAGATATCACTCTTTATAAGTAAGTACTTACATCCAAAAATTTTATGCTGGCGGTAGGTAGATTGACGATTGACTCCTATAGATTGACGTGTGCTTTGATTCGTACCTAATGTTATACCTATCTAGTATTCTGTCACTATATTTTAGTAAATGCATGTACATATTATTGAGGTATTTTGCTTATTTCCCACGGAACCCTGGCGTGGAGTGTGTGACGGTTAAAATGCAAATGCGTCGGCCGCGGGCGACGAGAGTACACTATCTTTTTCTGGAAAATGACGGCCACAGACCTAGAGTACTGGAAATGCTGTGCTTATAGCGTTAAGAATGAGAATAAGAAATTTATATTAGCACAAGACAAAAATTTGCTTGGTTCTTTGAGTCAAAGGCTTGGTTACATTAACATTCAACATGTGAACACTGAATTGCGCTAAAAGGTGTTCACTTTGCATGATGCATGTTTCCAAAATAATAGAAACATGAATTGACAATTCCTTACAACAGTGGAATAGTTAACACATTCGCTGCCACCGATGCAGACATAAGCGCTCACCTTCATACAATTTTTTTTCGAGGCTACACCCCTGATTGGACATGTAGTTTTTCTACAGTGACTGTAGAGATGTGCTACGAATGTTTAGAATATGGTTACAATACCTAAGAATATAATATGTTAAAATTAGGAAATAAATGTCGGAAGGCAAACAAAGTTGCTAGGGACATTTAATTGCGTAGCGCCTGATGAAAAATGATAAGCAAAGAAAATATTTTTTTATGTTATTGAGTGAAGTGACATTAAAGTCATTATCATGAGCTGGCAGCGGGAAGAAAACTAAAGCGTTTGTGGCTTTTACTCTCTGCTTATACTGGCGTGTTAGTGCAAGCAAGAGGGACAGAAAGTAAAGTTACGCATTCGTTTACAGCAGCCCTACCGCGAAAAACGAAATTCGTCAATTTCAAGGATTTGTCTCTCACTCTAATGACGACTTCGTTTTAGTGACAGAGAAAAATCCTCGAAATTTACGAATTCTGATTTTAGCGGTAGTTGGGGTAACGGCTAGCGAGCATAGAATCGAAAAGTGTCGCCATCAAATAATACATACCTATATCAGAGCGGCCACGGTGTTAGTCAACTCATAGTAAAGCTCAATCACTTCTAGATTATTGTAGATCCTAGTTCCATAATGCAGCGGGTGTACCCGCGGTGTCTGTTCCGGTTTGGTTTCAGAGCCCGATTAATGACCGGGTGTACCTTTTGTTGTCGGTTCTAACGAGGAGAAAAAGGTGCCGAATCCACAGAACTAGGCCAAGTTCCCATTTCCCGGCTTTCCTGACTTGGCGATACAGAATGGGCGCAAACAGTAGGCAGTATTAATCACTTTCAGATGGGAGTGGAACGTATTTCCTACAGCGTTCTAATGACAATAAAAACTGATATCTCCTTACTATTCTATTCGTCAGTAAAAAACAAAAAAATGTAAACAAACCTAAAAGCTTACATTATTTCATAATCGCGCACTTTCAGAACACAATCTTGATCTTATCGCCAACTTGGCCTCCTAAACTTGGCAGAGTTTTAAAAAATCGTGCGTTCTAGCCTCCTTGCTACTGCGAAGAGCAAAAAATTCTGTATTTAAAAAAATACGAAAAGTGGGTCAAAAAGTATATATGTATACCTTATTAGATACCTACATTGCCAAGTATAGAGTTAAAACTTTAAATAAATAATTAAATATAAGTATTGGCACAACTTACTCACATCGACCTAGTCTCACGGTAAGCTCCATTAAGGATTGTGATGTCTGTACCAGGCGACGATATACAGGGTGTAAGTCTAATACGGGCGAAGCTCTTAACGGGTGTTAGTTTACGACATAATAAGTACATTCAAATAACTTTACTGAAAATAAGAGCAATAAAATTTTCCATACAAAATAATTCGGCGCGCAATGTAGAGCAACATACGCGAGTTAAACATTCGTTGACAGCTAATTTCAAATGCAGATGACATAACTGCCATATCAACAATAACAAATGTTCGTACCTACATTGCTGCTCCGATAATCTTAAAAAAATTCTGTGGGGTCATAATTAAGAGTAATTTTAAAAAAACCTTGTAATCCATGATCACACTAATGAATCTCATGGTGGTTTAATTTATCGCCCGTATTAGATTTACACACTGTATAATTATTATATATAGGTAGATAATAGATAGATAGATATTCGGGCCTTAATAAAGGCTGGCCATCGGGATAACCATAAAAAAACGATATGATAGATATATATATATATATACCCCCTTATTCATAAACGTCTGCTAACTTAACAAGCCGCTAATAATTGTTTGTCCCTTTCGGTCTTAATAATGTGTCCATAAGAGCAAAAGGGACAAACAATATTTAGCGGCTTGTTAAGATAGCAGACATTTATGAATAAGGGGGATAGAATATAGACTAAGTATACTTAAATACCTACATAGGCAGCCATGACCAAGGAACAAATATTAGTGATAAATAAATACACAAATAATTGCCTCGCCGGGATACGAACCCAGAACCCAGTCTCCGTAGCCAAGTAAGCTACGGAGGCTGACAAATATCTATGGATGGGATAAAACGGATGGAAAATAGCCAGTGGATTTTCTGCGTTTTACTCGTTCATCAATTTTCGGCATATTTTCGGACATACGAGTATTAACGCAGTCCCTATTTCACGCGGTGTGCCTTTCTTTACAAAAACTCTTCATAAAAGTCAGATGCGATTGGAATTTTCGGTCCACACTCGTAACACGTAAAGCATATATATTAAGTACTTGATTCTGGCCAACCTTTTGTTGACAGTTATTTCCTTGTTGTATAAATAATTGATTTAAAAAAATAAGCATAGTAAAGATCTGCTAAAAGTATATGTAAATATTCGGTGGTGACACTCTATGTATACATACACTAGCTAGACCACAGATATAGCTATAAGACTGTTTCTTTTGAGATGTTTACTTATAAAAATACCACCTACAAGATCAAGTAACCGCTAAATTGGTATTAGAGTTATTAACTATAATATTACTACAAACTTCCTCTAGGTCTAACTATGTAGAACGACCGTTTAAAAAATCAGTAGCGGTTTCACAAATTTAATTATATAATTAATAGTATTACCTTTGCATCTGAATGACATACAAAAGGCCATAACTGCCGGGAATGCCGTTGCCGTACTAATAAAACTCCTTTGAAAAAGGATTCGGAGTTACGGAATAATTAAAAAAATACTGAAGTTATATAAGTTTGGAAGCTATTCATCCTCTCGAGATAGACTGACTTGGAAAGAGCTTTTTTTGCTTTTGCTTGATAGTAACTTTTCACAATTTTTACGTTAGCACACTTGAAAATATATTTTTTTCATTTCAAGGGCCATTTTTTTCAATCATGAATATCATGATTGAAAGACAGCATACAATAATGCCATTTCGCTCAAATCTGAAGCGAATCAAATGAATTGTTTGAAGTTGCACAACACACTCCATAGATAGAAACATATGTTCTATTCTTTAAAAACTTATTCTAAATAATGTCATAATCATATTATAATTATTCGATCATCTTAAATTAAGTAGGTACTAAAATTTAGGTACATTTATGTACTATCACATTATTAGTTTGCAAATATATAAATTGTAACTGCAGTTAATTTACGTATTTTGCTTACAGTGTGCCTACTCAATGTTCAGCAGTGGACGTCTTATGGCTGAGATGATGTGCCTACTCAGGGCCGGATTTAGAGGTTGAAGGGCTTTGCGGCAACAAAGGAGTGGAGGCCCCCTGGCTTCCAATTATTTTCCCAATAAAGTAGACAATTTTTTTCTGTAAAATTTTCAAAAAAACTTTTTTTGTGAAAACAAGTACCTATAGATTATTTTATTATTTAACAAACATATCTAATAATAAACTATCACCTCACCTAGGAACACTACTCGACAGTGACTCAATGCGTGTGGCCGTAGCTTTCCGTCTGGGCTGCGATGTTTGTATACCCCACCAATGCATCTGCGGGTCCATGGTGGAAGCGAATGGCCATCACGCACTGAGTTGCTGTCGCTGTTCAGGAAGATTTAGTCGGCATCACGCTCTAAATGATATCGTCCGGAGGGCCCTAATCTCCGCCAATATCCCGTGTGTCCTAGAGCCTCCAGGTCTCTGTCGAACCGATGGTAAACGCCCTGACGGACTAACTTTAGTCCCGTGGCAGAGGGGACAATGTCTGCTTTGGGACGCCACGTGTGTGAGCACTTTTGCTGCGTCACATCTAAGCAGAACAGTGCGAACCGCTGGTGCCGCTGCCGAGCTTGCCGCGTTCAAAAAGCGACAAAAATATATGACATTGTGCAATAGTTACTTTTTTGTGCCTCTTTCATTTGAAACAACTGGATGCTGGGGATCTGAAGCAATTTCGTTCATCCGAGAAGTTGGACGTCGTATATGGGAGAGGGGATCTGACGCCCGCGCGGGGGTGTACCTGGTGCAAAGGTTATCCATCGCCATTCAACGTGGTAACGCTGCTAGTGTGATGGGTACCTTCGCTCCAGGTACAACTCGTGGCCGACTTTTCGATTAATTTAAGTTAGATAGTTTTATTCACTATATTTAATTAGTTTTATATTATCGATATATTTCATAGGTTTAGGTGTTTTATTTTTATAAATGCGTCAGATTTTGTATCTTAATCTTAATAAATAATGTAACCCCTTAGAATTCAATAGATTTGTTTTACAAACATATAAATATAATTGGAATCGAGAATTATCTGAAATAAAATTTTAGCGTTAACGACGTTAACGTAAGGAAACTTCCGAGCATTTTTCGCCGAAAAATCGTTGATGATTTCGCTGAAATCCAGTTCCCGGAGTAGATCACTTTCAAATTCAATACTAAAAAAAAATGTTTTACTAGTGTTTACTAGCAGGAATTTGTTTTTTTTTCGAAATCTCTATTGTGGGGGCCCCTCTTTCGTGGAGGTCCCGGGTCTGTAGCCCCGGTTGCCCCCCCTAAATCCGGCCCTGTGCCTACTGCTTAATTTTCACATGCCACGACCTGTCATTGTCAAGAGAATTAAGAGATAATTAACGATTTATTTTGAAGTCAGTAAATTAATTAAAGCTTCTCACTCAACTTCTATTAGGAAGTAAATTAATTTTAAACTTTGAGTTTTAAATTAAAATCATCTACATCTCATTGCTCGGTTCCAATAAAAGCCTGCATGATGATAGCATATCGTAATATTAAAGTGTATACGTGTAATATTATAGACAATACGCGCTGACGGCAGTAAGAATACCACCACCACCCCAACAATGTGTCACCACCCCAACTCCCCCGCCGGGTGTTGTAAGAGTCGACTAAGGGATTCATCACATCACTGGCGATTTATTCATTGAATATTAGTAGTAGTAGTAAAACACTTTATTGCACAAAAACACAGAAAACAAAATAAACAGTATGAATATTACACAGATTTGTACAAAGGCGAACTTATCCCATTAAGGGATCTCTTCCAGTTAACCTTTGAGCAATTGAAGGAGAACTGGAGATGGTAGACATCCGTAAAGGACACGGCATTAAAAAGAAACCCAGTGTTTTCCAATCCGCTAAACTACCCTAAAACCTACTGGAAATAAACTACATACCATACGATAAATAATAAAATAAACTACACAAATATACATATATACATATACATACATCTACAAAACCGCATTATGTCCTTTAACTTATGTATCGTTCGAGAGCCATAACTTTTTTAAATTCATCTTTAGCGATGCGACCGACTGGCACTGTCGGAGAGAAGGTGGTAACGAATTCCAGAGTTTTACCGAGTAAACTGTAAAAGACTTGTCATAGGACCGATGTGTATGAGGTGGAATAGCTAGAGAGAGATCGGTACTGGAGCGAAGCCGGTGCCCGCTGCCGTCCGCCAAAAACTTGAACCTCTCCGATAGATAGGGAGGGCAAGAGGGAGAAAATAAAATATTAAAAAGAAGAGCAAGTAGGTACATGGGTGTCTCTACGGCGCCGAATAGTCAGCCACTTAAGTTTTTAATATTAATAATGTGCAGCAGCGACATCATAGTGGACACACTACTCTGCGATGGCCAATTCGCTTGCTCAGCATGGTGATTACATGGGCATTTACAGCATAAAACGTTCACAGCTCTGGCAACCCCCAAAGTGGACTGATAAGCTGGTGAAGGTCGCAGGAGTTGGCTGGATACTGGTGGCTCAGGATCGCTCATTGTGGCAATTTTTGGGGGAGGCGTATGTTCAGCAGTGGACGTCTTTCAGATGTTATGATGAGATAACATCTGAAAGACGTCCACTGCTATGGAGGGTGGACGTCATCATTGTCGTCTCCGTGCGCATAAGTAAAAAGCCTATGTACAGCAGTGGACTGTGATAATCTGATGATATATATAATATATACTCGTACATACCTATCATGTACGAGTATAGCCCATTGTCACAACAACGCGATGACCAAACCGCAAGAATCTCATGTCACAGTGATATATCGACCTCATGTGTCAAGGGTCAGCTACAAATCAAATTGATTCACTGCATGTAATAACTTCTCCAAACTCCGTGAACCTAAATCTGACCTTTTCTCGCTGACAATAAATAACGGAATAAAAAAACAATAGGATGAGATGAGACTGATGAGATTCTGTTTCATCTATTACCCCGGTTACATATCACCTAGTTTAAATATAGATAGGTATAAATAATAACAAAAAACCTAATCCCAGGGTAAGCACAATTAAAGGTTTATATAAATTAATAATAATAAATAATAAATTAACAATAAATATCTTGGAACATCTTACACAAATCGACCTAGTCCCACGGTAAGCTCAATTAAGGCTTGTGATGTGGGTACCAAGCGACGATATATATATAATAGATAGATACATGTAGATACTTAAATACATACACAACCATGACCAAGGAACAAATATTTGTGATAAATAAATACACAAATAATGCCCTCGCCGGGATTCGAACCCGGAACCTCCAGCTTCGTAGGCACTACCAACTAGGCTACGGAGGCTGACTAATTATGGATTATGAATATATTATGGATTATTTTTCATTTACTTATATATGTATACCTACATATTTTATATTGAGATACTTAAATATATACAAATCAATCATGAATGAGGAACAAATCATTTGTGATACAAAGAGATGCCTCACTGGGTTTCGAACCAGGAATCTCCAGCTTCGCAGGCAGGGTCACTACAGACTGAGCTATTAATGCGGATCATGAGATGTAGACAAAAATATTTTAAAAACCTATTTCAATCGATTTCAAGAGTACCTTGGTGCCAACGGAAACTTCTCGGGATTAATTTTTTGAAAATTGGTTCGCGATTTTCGAAGATATCTAGTAACATACCTACTCTTGCTTTTTTAAGTCAGTTAAAAAGAAGAATCTTTATTGTTAGAAAGAGAAAACAATATTGATGTCGGCATAGAAATACCTGAACAGTTGGTTACTTATTTAAATTATTCAAGCAATGCTCATAATTTGTGCATTTTCTTTTCACTTCATTTAAAATAAAGATTATTTTACAGTGTCCTAAGTTAGAATGATGAAGCTCTACTGGTTTTGAAAATCCTCACCCGAGAGAAAATGTTTTGTTAGCGGCGACTTGCAAGTGCCTAGCTAATATTTAATGGCAAAATGGCGGCTCCTTCTTACAAGTACAAAAATAACATTGCGCTAAAATAAAACGTTGGCGCCGTTTCGACCGCAGTTTGTATACTTTATATGTATATTTGTATGTATACTTACTGTATACTGTATCAATACTAATTAATTAAAATAAAAATAAAAACCCACAAACGTCTCTTTCAAACTCTTAATCACATCAGTCTACTATGTAATGTAAGTATACTAAGTATACAGGGCGTCCCACGGCCATGCCACATGGAGGGAAAGTATCTTAAATATCATAGATAGCGTATTTTGCTGAAAGAAGACTTCATTTTATTTTTAAGACTTAGTAAAGTTGCATTCAAACGTTTTTAATTTTTTTTGATAAAAATATTGTATGAAAAAAAAAATATCGCCTTGTCGGAGGAAATAATAAGGAATATACCTTAATTGTTGTAAATGAGCATCTTACTGAAAGAAGAGTTCATTTTATTTTTAAAACTGAATAAAACAGCATTAAATTTAAAAAAAAAAAATTTGTATGGAAAAAAAATATCGCGACGTCGGAGAAAAAACACCTTAATTATTGTAAATGAACATCTTGCATGTGAAAGGAAATAAGTATGTTTTTCGATCCCCATAAACAATTAACAATTGAATATAATATTATACGAGTAGATAATACCTACATATAAATAATTATAATTAAAGTAACTGACACATTACAGGGTTACATCTGCAATGTGATAAGAAATATGTTTTTCGATCCCCATTAACAATTCACAATAGACTGCCATGAGTGCCACTAAAATTGGACATTATTTAGAATTTGACTCGGTTTAATTAAATGAGGCTTTATCTAAAGTAGATTTGCGTAAACACTTGTATTGCAGCGCATCCATGCGATGTGAACGCACCTTTAGGCAAAGCTGTGTTGGACTGAAGCGTTGCTGGGTACATTTGGGAGCTGTGCCAAGGCATACATATCGGGTCATTAGTGATAATCTCTTCAAGTTTATGATACCTATTGCATTGTTATCGGATCTGACATTCCTGTTGAAGTTAATCTGATATTGTGATACTAATTCTAAAGGACTCTAAAATGGGGAGAGAAGGGAATTCGAGGGCAGTTAGGATATAAATGGGGAGAAAAGAGATGGTAGAGGGGTGAGTCAGGATTCTTAGACTAGATGTCATGTTACAAATGAACTTTATTATCTAGTTAACATATTTTAATGTTGTCCTTTCTGAGCTTATTCCTTCTGAGCCCAAAGTGCAAACGGGGTGAGGTGAGATTTTGTAACTATCGTCTAAATTATTAAACGTAACAACAGCTAATAAAAAAAATATAAAAAAATATACAGTCGATTTTAGACCCCCCTTTTTTGAAGTCTGTTGAAAATTAAAATAGCCAAAATGAGCGGAATTGTCTTTACCTGTTCAGGAGATACCAACAGTAGGCTTACCGTAATTACAGCGAACTTATAAAAATCTAAAATTTCGGACATCTGTCTCTGTCACTCTAACGAAGGCGTCATCCGTGTGACAGAGTCGGATAACGAAATGTATTGCTGTAAGGCTGCAGGTTCGATTGAGAAGAGATAATACTTATAATTATTTTATACAGAAACAGTTAGAATTTTACTAAGTCATCGCTTAATTGGTTTTATAATCCAGAATTTTCCTGGAATTTCTGCCTATCTACACTTTATGAAGCTTACAAATTTTCGCCAATCCTGTATTGCGTTAACTAAAAAGCTTTTTAGAAAAGTTTCGCAATAAAAGTCCACAATTAATTAAGCTAATTACTATTCACGGCGGGTTCAGCGTTCTACAATTACAAATAGAACTTTCTGCGGGTAGTCTGAAGTTTCAAGTGTCGACTGTAACTGTTATAGTGTGAGAGCTGACGGCCGTTTCAGCAAAACCATCGAAGCATGCAATCGTCGCATATAATTTATTAACATGGATATTGCCAAGTTAAGAGATACACAAGTGGGCTTGAATTAAGAAGTACTTACTGGCAGAGTCATTAATACAGAATATCAAAGACTGTACTTCCTCGAGATTGTTATGGGTACAGCAGCGGCGCTTTGTTGAATGTAGGTAGCAGTTCTTGGGAAAGGTTGTAAATTCTGTAGGTAGTAGTTAATTTTATCTTCGATTGCCAGTGACGATCGACAATTCGACATGCCAGCGAAATCCCAACTAGCAAAATTTCGTCATATAATAGTCGCGGAAACGTAACATATTCAGGCTTTTAGCTTATGAAATTGGTCATAAAAACGTAATAATTACGTTTATATAACGCGATTTGGGCCCATATTACTCAGCTTTTTAGCCATATAAAAGCCATTTAACTGAAACTGCCACCACTTATTAGTCATATAATAATCAACGCCGTGATCACTTTATAGCTAACTAGCTGTATAATAGCGACTTATATAGCTTTTATATGACTTTTAATCATATAAGAGCCATATAACCGTTGAGTTAGTTATTTATTGATCATATAATTGCTACTTATATGCCAAATTTGTGGAATAAAAGTGTCCAGCGAAACTAAACAGAAGACGAATTGACAACTTGCTCGTGCATATAATTTTGTTAGTGCTAGCTGGTGTAAACAAAATTAAATCACTTAATGCCGTTGAGTATGTTTTGACAGAGCTATCTAAGTAATATATGACCATGTTATAATTGGCATTATAAATTCTACCTAATGGTGAAAATGTATTGCGAATACCACTTTACTGATAAAGTATACTATATTTAGTAGTAAATAATGAACGCGCCACTTTAATTATTAGTTATTACAATATAAATTAAATAAATATTTTTAATTATTACGAAGGAAACTACTATATGACATGTATATGATTAACATATCATATAACTGCTTCCTATTAGTTCTTATACAGCAAGTTTATTGATTTAAGCGCCATGACACCTACAGGTAGATACGTTAATCATATAAAAGTAACAGCTGAAACCAAAAAGTTCTATAATAGCAATTATTCTTCCATTTACTCGAGCATAGGTCATATAAGATGTAATTATTCGACAAATAGTCAAGTAAGCGTCATATAAAAGCAGGTTACTCAGCATGAATCTTATATGACTCTTTAGTCATATAAGATGTCGAGATGCTGAATAAAACACTTTTATAAAACAAGATATATAATTAGCTGTTATATGACTTCATTCACAATAGTCATATAATAGCAACTGCGTTACGTTTACTCGACTTTTTCTCACAAGTCATAAGTCAGCCATATAAGTTATTGCTACTCGGCAAAAAAGTCATATAAACGTTTTATAAATGTGTCTTTTTCAGCAACTTCTTATATGACTCTTAAGTCACATAAGAAAGTCGTATAAACGTGTATATGACATCTTATACGACTATTATGCTATTGCTGTATAAGTTGGCTTTATACGACAGGTACTGTGTAATTTGCGTTTATATGACTTTTATACGACATATTGCTGTATAAGCTGGCTTTATACGATAGGTACTGTGTAATTCGCGTTTATATGACTTTGATACGACTTATTAGCTGAGTAAGCTCGATGTTATATGACTGTTTTGCTAGTTGGGATCACCTTGCATCGTAATTGTGTTGCATGTTGGTACATAAGTGGCAGACATTAATAACATTATATTCTAACAATTTTTAGTTGTCCAGGTTAAATCTCTATTCAAAATTAATTTAACGCTTATCCTTAATCGCACGAACCGGGATTATTGATCAATGTTATTGTTCGTAATTTGTCTATCAAGATACTAATTAAATTTCTCATACAACGTCGTTATTATAGTTACTTAACCCGATTTGCGTTACACGGCTAAGTTACAAACAATCTAGTCAGTCAAAAGTAGGGAATACAACCCGGGTACCCGAAAACCCGGGTACCCTATAACTCGGATACCCAAATACCCGGGTACCCGAAACCCCGGGTACCCGGGTACGCGACAATATTTGGGGTCGGGTAAACAAAATATGGACTGACTGATCGCTGTATAAGTAAGTATATTTTTCTCTAACATGAACCACCTGTCATAAGTGTTTGACAAAAAACCATCGACAATCCAGTTATCGATAAGTACCACAAGGTCGTTCGTGCTTATAAATATCTAGGTTTACTCATCAGACAAAAACAAGAACATTTATTAGATTGGTTGACATTTCGAACCAACAGATTTGGTTATGATATCCGTTCAAATGTTAACGTGTTACCTCTAATAGTGTAGTACCTAATGTAGGGTGCTAATGGACTACCCTTACCACAGAATTTGGTAGCCAGATCTCAAGCTGTAACAATTAGTTCCGCTGTAGCAACGAGCGGTCGACGGCGTAGTACTGTGTGACGGATGCGGGACGATCACGACATACAATTTTTAAAAGTAAATCACGTAATAATACTAATAATACGTTTCGGAAGGCCCATCCATCATATTTTGGAGTATTACGAAATTAACCATAGTGTTGTGTATAATGTAAATAGTTTAGATTTCACATTAATATCTTTTGCATATTGGCTAAATATTTAACACTGCTGTTGATTGGATTTTGTCAGCGTCCGCTAAACTTAGTTGGTAGTACGAAACTGGAGGTTCCGGGTTCGAATTCCGGCGAGGACATTATTTGTGTATTTATTTATCACAAACATTTGTTCCTTGGTCATGGCTGTCTATGTATTGAAATATCTATATGTATCTATTTATTATATATATCGTCGCTTGGTACCCACATCGCAAGCCCTAATTGAGTCCACTGCTGGACTTATGTATGTAGTGAGGACTTACGTGAGGACGTATTAGGAGGATTTTGGCGATCGTAAATGTATGTCTACTATGATGACACTGCTGTCCATCATAATATTAAAATACACAAATCATCACATAATAATACACAAATAATTCCCTCGCCGGTATTCGAACCCGGAAAATAGGCTACGGAAACTATGGTTATACGATTTGTTATTTCTCTAAATACATCTAATGATGGATTTGAAGCTAGGTAATTAGGGTAATATTTGCATATCTAATTAACTAATTTGGTTCAGGGTCAGAAGGAAACCAGAAAGGGATCATCCATTAATTACGTCACACCAATTTTATGATTTTTTGACCCGTCCCTCCCCCCTTGTCACACTTCGTCACAATTAACTACATCCTCCCCTCTTAGTGTGACGTCACATGTAGATTTTTAGTTTAAGAAGGTAAAAATTACACCACTTTGAAAGTAACTTTTTATTAGGATTTGCATAAAAGGGTTTGTCAAATTAACAAAGAAAAAATTTACTTATTCTTCCTCCGTCCAAGGATTTTGGATTTTCTATTCTTGATGTCCATGTCTTTTTGTTTGTGAGGATTGTGACGTCACAAACATAAAACTCTTCCCTCCCCCCTGTCACGATATGTCACATTTTGTGGACCCCCTCCCTCCCCCTTGAGGTGTGACGTAATTAATGGATGATCCCAAACCAGAGCATGCTATCTTTTTCGATCATCGATAATTCGATATATATAGATCATCGAACAGTGTTATGTTATGGGTCTACAGTTATGTTTTTTTAAGACATAGATATTTATTTTCGTTTCGTTAAAACAATATGTACTAATTTTAAATCCATTACGATTAAATTAAATTACAAAAAATACAATTCAATTAAAACAAAAACTATGATAAAAGCAAGGCAAACAATAGTGCATATAATGTTTTTCATCACACTTGCGGAAAAAAAATGAAGTTTTAAGACAAAATACCTATTATTAAGTGACATACTAACATTTCTATAACTCCCTAGGGAATTCTACTTTTCTATAACTCCCGCGATACATGCATTATGCAAGCAATAGCGCGTTTAGAAAGTGAAAGTTAGAAGTGTGATGAAAAAACACTAATCGAATCGAACAACCCGCCGCCCTTAGTCATTCCCGGTGCAAAAGTGCCCAATACTGTAATACGAGTATAGTAGTATTTTTATTTAATTATGTACTTTATACGTAACGTACACCTAGAGCAACATAGTTTATATATATCAACTCAAAAATTCCTGAATTTCATAGATGTCGATCCCATTAACAAAATATTTACCTACGAATTTTTGAGTTGATACTGTTTTGACCAGGATGTGCATTGTGCAACATGGAAACCCACTCTCGCAGGTATATTTTCTAGAGACTAAACTAGGTTTCATGAGAAAACACCAAAAGTTTAGTATTCACAAAGGAATGGAGTTAAATTCTGCATTTCGCACATATGGGACGAGTGCAGTGCAACATGTTTATTTTACCATCACACTGTCGCAATCCTCGAGAGATTCAGCTTGAATTTTAAGACGTAAAGTCAGACAAACATATGGCTTACCACTTCTCGACTTTATTCAGTGGGAATAAAGCCGAAAAATGGCAAACCATATTTTTGGCTGTCTGTCGTTTCATACACGGCTCGTATGCATTATCTGGTGACTTCCGGTGCATTAAAGTAATAAGCGGTAAGGTTTGCAACTCTATCTGAACGATACTAAGTTTTTTTAATAAATTGATAAATTCACGACTTTACCCACGAAAGCTCGCACGAAAGTCGGTTAAAATTTCAATATCTTCAATATACCCTCAATTTAACCGACTTTAGAAATCTTCTCAATTCAACTGATTTTCTTGTATTTTATGTTACTCCATTTCTCCGAGAATCGTGTACTAGTTTTGAAAATTACTCCGACCTATTGTTTCTACGCTATGCTAGGAGTCTCTCTGCGAGATCGGATTAGAAATGGGACCATCCGAAGCAGAACCAAAGTAACCGAAATAGCTCTCCGAATCGCTAAACTGAAGTGGCAGTGGGCGGGGCACATTGTGCGTAGAACCGATGGGCGTTGGGGTGGGAAGGTTCTCGAGTGGCGGCCACGTACCGGAAGGCGCAACGTGGGTAGGCCCCCAAGCTCCCCAAGTGGACTGATGACCTGGGGAAGGTCACAGGAGTCCGCTAGATGCAGGACCGGTTTTGGCAATCTTTGAGGGAGGCCTATGTCTGAACATAGGCCTCCCAGTACAGTACATTTTTTGCAATTAGTACTTCGTTTGGATGTGTGTGTAATAATTCATCTCAACTCTCGTGCCGATATCTATACAATCCTACCTAAATCGAGGAGTAAAGTTTGAATATCTGCGCGTACAGTCGTCATCAGATATACCTATCGTAGCACTAAGCTCGTCCGGAGCACTAAAAAATATCTGAACACGCGTCTATCGATATGGCAATAAAGGCGTGTTCAGATATTTTTGAACGCTCCGGACGCTAGGATATATCTGATAGCGACAGTACCAAGCCATGGCAAACTAGTGATTATACAAACAGGAAAATAAAATGAAAAGTAGGTAGTATAAAGTAAATGCGGGTAAGACCGTCTATCAGGAAAGTCCGTCTACCAACTGATTTTCATACCCCTAACTCAATAACATAAGACGCATATAACAGACTTTCCTTACAAATAAAATATGCCGGACTTACCCACACTGACCCTGATTTGATATTATTACAGTATATTTTAATGGATGTTTTAAAATAAACTGTTCACGGAAACGTAGCTTTTAAGCTAGCCATTACTTACGTGATGCCGTTAAAGCATTCCCGGTAGGAAACAAAGAGGGTTGCAGCGCTGTTTATACAACACTCACCCTTTGTTCGACGTGCATTTCATAGGCTAAACTGGCAAAATAGCAACGCCGTTATGAGATTTATTACAAGTACTTCTGATATAGTATTTTATGCAACTCTTGTTT
The DNA here is from genome assembly GCA_025490895.1 of Thaumatotibia leucotreta. NCBI lineage: Eukaryota > Metazoa > Arthropoda > Insecta > Lepidoptera > Tortricidae > Thaumatotibia > Thaumatotibia leucotreta. The sequence continues at coordinate 18,014 of JALPQI010002959.1, read as the reverse complement.
AAGAGAGGTATAAAAACGTGAGTGGCGTGGGTAACAATTTGAGGCGAAGCCGAAAAAGAAAGCTCCTCTATGGTTTACTGTTCATCTGATTTTTTTTTAATCAGGTTGGCAGCCATGTATTTCATTAAGTCTTGTATACACGAGATGTATTAAAATGCAAAAAACGCACTGCGTGTATACCCGAATGCGTTTAATAGGGAATAGGCAATATAGAATTATCTTAACATCTGTAAGGTAGGGGCTTAAAGGTGTGATAACGACCATGTAAATGACAAATAAACGTACGGGAGTAGAAAAAGTACATAACTTAAGATTTAAGGAAGATTTTTTTTAATTATAAATATTAGATGTCATATACCAAAGAAAAACGACCAAGATCACCTATCGTCCGAGGTGGGGATCAAACCCACGTGCTCAGCTTTCGCGGTTGATGCCTACACCCCTCGGCCACTCGGTCTTAGCAACCAGCGGTCAATTTTCTCGGCTATATGCAATCCCTTACAAGGCTAGGCGCCTTTGACCATTCTCTGAGGGCCAGCAATACATGTCTGCACCTCCTATTAGAATACTTTACAGTTATCTAGAATAGCTAGAGAGCTGGTGCTATCATATTTAGTTAATAAATAATTGATTTGTGTGTTCACAATACGTTCAATAGAATCTTGGAACAAAATTTTACTCCTATATTAGGATCGAAATAGTGGGGGGAGAGGGGCGGACAACTTTGAAAAAAATGGACCATAAAGCCCTTTGATTTCATAATAGGCATATATTAGTATTTTATGCAGCCCTTGTTTAAGAGAGATCAAAAAAGGCGAGTGGCGTGGGTAACAATTTGAGGCGAAACCGAAAATTGTTGTTAAAGACGCCACGTGCATTTTTTGACTCAGTTAAACAATGTTGCATACAATACTTTTTCTACGACCACACATTTATTTTTAAATAAAATTGTAAATTTTAGAAATATTCTTAGTCAAACACTATTTTATTATTTTTATTAATCATGAAGGTCGAGCGGGGGACGTCAAAATTAAAAAAGAAAGCTCTTCTATGGTTTACTGTTCATCAGATTTTTTTTTTAGTTAGGTTGCCAGCCACGTATTTCATTAAGTCTTGTATACACGAGGTGTCTTAAAATGCAAAAAACGCACTGCGTGTAAACCCGAATGCGTTTATAGGGAATAGACAATATATATAGACTTATCTTGACATCTGTAAGGTGGGGGCTTAATGGTGTGTTCACGACCATTTAAATGGCAAATAAAAGTACGGGAGTAGGAAAAATAAGTAACGTCATGGCGGTGTTGTGGTTTTCTAGTATATCACGGCAGGTTCAATACACTAGGGAGTGATCTGTGTGAATTCTCATACAAAGTTGTCTGGTAAATGTTATCGGTATAACACACCTTGGGGTACAAAGTTCAACGTGACTACCAAAGTTTAGAAAAACCTAGCGTAGATAAATACCTGTAAAGTTTGCAACGTAAATAGTTAGGTACCTCGAGGGATCGAGTAAAACGGTAAAACGTAACGTAGTACCATACCATACTCGAAAACTCATGGTGCGGCTTCTGAGACTCACTGTCATTTGCGAAGTTTTTGTATTTAGAATTTATATCTCTTAATTAATAAAAATAAATTTAAAATTCGGGATTGTAATAAAAATCTGTATCTACACGAAGAGGTTATATTTGTAAGTCTGTAAAAATCTATGATAATATATCTGTAGCCGTACCAAGAGTTGGCATTTAACCTTTCGTATGCTTGGGAGCAGATCTAGGTACTCCATCACAGTTTGACTTCATGAAACAGTCGTCAGTCTAATTTTGATTGCTCTGCTTGACGCTTCCGCATAAGAAAGGTTGAAGATCACGTTAGCGCTTGCTCGATACGTAATCAGAATCAAATTGGAGCGAGCGTGATGGACTACTTTACGTTTTGAGTTACATTAATCGTCGCTTGCCAACTACAGTACTATCGGCTCGACAATAAAAAAAAATACATACTTACAATTTTTCGCCATCGACTCACTAAGTGCAGAACCCATTCTCTCACTCTTTGTTTCTACTAATGTTAACACGTTCCCTGTGCGTGCATCACATTTGAAGGTATTGATCATATGTGCATGCAGCATATGTGATGCACGACCCTATTTAAATATAGGGATAATTTGAAATTTACACGCAGGTATGAGTTAAGCTACGTTAACTTACCCGCACGTATCAGCTGTAAAAAGTGACAATTTGATAACATTTGGTATTGGCGGACTTTTAATACTGTTGCCAGGTTATGCATGAAATTTTGTGCGAGAATTTGCACGTGAGAGGTGACACTATCGATTTTAGCTGCACATAGAACGTGTTAATGTACATCAATACAGATAACAATGTACATTTGTACAATTGTACACTTTTCAGGCCGTCCCACTTGGCTCCAGCCCAGAGTTGCATCACATCTCCTACATGAAGAGTAACAGTCTTTCTGATTTATCTGATCTCAAAACCTGCCAAAAACAGCCACGAAACTAGGTCTCAGGTTATTTACGATTTTAAGTTTATAGTGTTTTAATTTATCGCAGGGATTTGATATAATAGCATAAATTCTGTACCAGTCAAAAAAGTTGAAAGATTTATGTTTTAAAGTTGAGTTTACGCAAAATAAAATTTATTCGTCTTCATTTGGGATTTAAATGTATTCGTAATATATGTATATTTTGTGATTTATTGAAGGATAACAATTTTTGTATCAACTTACATATATCTGCTGTTTTAAGTAAAATGTATTCTTTGGGGAACTTGTATTTGAAATTCAGCCATGATTTAACGAGATTAGATGGATTTTACAATTATTGTCTGATCCAGCCATATAATTTAACTGTACATAAAGTTTTCGCCTATATTAAAATAAAACATAAATAATAAATAGCTTCCGCGTGGTGACGGCATATACTATGATTAAGATTATAATCAATAGTGCACATTAGTACATTGTGCACCAAGGTTGTTAGAATTTTAATGACTCGAGTTAGTATTCCGCTTACCGACCGTGATGCATACAATGTTTTTCATCACACTTGCGGAAAAAAAAGTTTTAAGACAAAAAAATATTCTATGACGTACTGACATTTCTATTACTCTCTAGGGAATTTAATTTTTTTATTACTCCCGCTACGCTTGCAAGCAATGGCGCGCTTAGACAGCAAGTGTTATGAAAAAGTGAATAGCACACAACTGGATGCTTAGCCAAGTTGCCAATCGCTAACGCTTTATAGCGTATCGTAGTTTTCTCTCTCTGTCACTCTTTTATATTAGTGTGACTAAGACAGCTAGCTGCCTTTCGTTTACGATTGACGATTAAGCGTTAGCACCCTGAAGTGTCCCCAAGTAACAAAAGCGAATCTAAAAAGGGGATATTAGATATCTAATAGACTTCGATTTGATTGTCTACCATAAGAGTAACATTGCCCCCAAGCTATCTTCAATAACGCTTATAGATAGTCTATACTAAAGTGGGCACAACCTTGTAACTATTCATAAGTCTCCCTTTAGAAACCACGAATAGACAGAGTTAAGAATTAAACATTTTCAAATAGTCTTAAGGCATTCTTCTAGAGTCTTTCTATACTATTTATAGACCACGATATGCACTAGTAGATGGTTAATAGATAAGCTTGAGAGCTAAACAGAAGTATTTACCTGAGAAGTTTTAAAACCAAATTAACTCAACCCTGCCAACCTTAAGAAAGATTTTAATAGAAATAGACAACTATACGTATAATGGCGCATATCTCAAAAGAATAATGCTAAGGTAATATTACAAAATGGCGTGACAAATTTCTAACTTCTTATTTCATGCGCCTAGTTTTCATCGGCTAATACTGATACTTAAACTTGCAAAACTTGGTGCGGATGAAAGTTTCTCGCTGAATTTGTGTAAAACTCTCTTTAAATAAGAGCGCCCGCTTGAAATGTAATATTTAATAAAATATTAACCAAATACAAAAATATAAAAAAAAAAGTTATTGTGTTTATATGTTTAAGCCATTTGTTTCATTCATAATATAGTATATTAAAAAGTATAGGACGATTTGTTACAGAGAATATATCCATAAAAGTACAAAAACAAGCCAAAAAATAGTTCGCTACAATAATTTCACAAAATATTAGGCAGTAAAAATGGCGTCTAGTTAAACTTGTCTAGAAAAATGATTTCTTTAAAACGAACTTTCTAAAGAATAATCTGTAGTATAGCTCTAGTAAATGACAAGACTATTTTTACTTGTTGCAAACCAAACTTCCTAGTCGAGGAATAAACTGGTTTATGAGTGGTTTAAGATTACCTATAAACTGCCATTTTTGTATACTGTTTTAACTTCTCACAGTATTTCTAGACATAAATCAGAGAACTGGCATTTTGAGTGCGTTGTGTATCATTTTGGATGGATTAATGCAGAACGAATTCAAGAAGTTACCTTCTTAAAGAAATTTGTTTTTTATTTGTTGACAATATGAAATAATGTAATGGTATAATCGCAACTTCGCGCCGCCAGCGTGCGCGCGTGCGGAGTAGTCGCGAGACGCACGTCTTGACATGTTGAATTGTTTGGTGTATCCACGGTTCACGCGGCCGATTTGTAGCAGTTTTAATGTGTTATGTTTAGTTTTATCAGTGTATTTGAAGAGGGCGGAAAGTTTATTTTATGTGGATCGTATTAAATTAGGTAGACATATCTAAATTATCATATTCGTACCTATCTGTATAAAGTTTCCCCGATTTCTAAGAATGAACATTTGACACGCATTGTTTATTTATTTATAGGTAGATGGAACCATTTCGTAATTAAAATTATTGTCTAATCTTTATTTATTATTTTAATAATCTTACCCGCTTAATTCATGAGTCGCAAATCAGAATCGGAACTCCTTTTGCTCCTTCTCTGTATTTTCTTCTATTTTTAAATATTTGCTGACTCTCCGACGAAAGCCACCAGATCTTTTAATTTGTTTTACTGTCTCATTGCATAAAGCCAGCTGATCTAGTAAAATTGCACTTATTTACATTATCTTTAAGCAAATAAACACTGGAACCACTATTTCACTAACATATTATTAGACTTACTGAAAGATATCTACAAAAGTAGTTTATGTAGACTTTAGTCTTTTTATAAACAAACATAAGAATACCACTAGCTAATACGGAATATCTGTAGAAAGTAAAATCTTAACATTTACCATCTTATCTAATAAAATACTGGAAAATAGGTACCTTTAGGCTTTATTAACTATTTATAGAACAATATGTCCTAAGATAATCGTCATACCTAAAAATGTACTTAAAATACGTGTTCTATAGAACAAATCATCTAAAAAAAATCAAATATGAGAAAAGATATACTATAAGGATACTTTTTCTTCATAGAAACCATTTATAGAAAGCCCTTATCTAAAAATAAACTGCGAATAGACTATCAATAGATAAATTAGTTTTAAGCCTTCAGGCCCATGTTACTTGGGTCCTGATATGAACATAACAGAACTTGCTCCCGCGAGAGCCGCTGTGTGCGTCGCAACTTGCAGTCTCTATGAAACCTAAACCTTACTTTTGACAGTGCGGCTTTCATCGTTTACATAAATTAGGCTACATTTGTGTAGGTGAAGCCATTGTCTAATACATTAGAATTGTCTAGAAGAGATTCCTCGAGAGGTATTTTAATGTAAGCACCTCATCAGCCTATGTTAGTCCACTGCTGGACGTAGGACTCTCCTATTAATTATGCGTATAGACGCATGAGGAGGTAAATGTCCATAATCGCCACGCTGGGCAAGCGGATTGGCGACCGCAGTAATGTGTCCACTATGATGACGCTGCTGCCCATCATCAATCTTTTGTCAAATAATGGTCAGTGACACTTCTTCCCTTAGTCGACTCTTACGACACCCGAAAGAGGAGTTGAGGTGGGGACAAATGTATTCTTACTGCCGTCACCACACGGCTGCATAACACAAAAATAAGCTATATGACATTGCACATGGTAATCTATGGGTATACTTATAGCCTATATAGGCTTATGATGTTACCGCGTCGCCGTCACGTCTAAAAAGTATATAAGTGCGAATGTGACAGGTAGCACGATAAATGGATAAAACGGGACCATCATAAGCCACCTATGCATATACAGCACACAGCAGAAGTGCCCCGACATGATTGCCGAGCTCTGCTCCCGCGAGATAGTAGCTGTGTGTGTGTGTGTGTCCCGGAACTTGCAGCTTCACTGAAATGTAACAGCTAACTATTCACAGTGCACACTGCTTCGACTACACTATTATGTATGACTATTCTACACATTAAACATGATAATCGCACTTATAAGGAATTGTTCCCAACTGTCCGACTCTGATTTTATACACGGTGTTACGCGAGCATTGCGAAAGATTTTAACTTTGCATTCTAGACATCAAAATAAACAAAAAATATTATGAGACCGAGGGCGAATTTTTTTTTGGTCAATTCCACCAAAAAAAATTTTCTTTTTCTTTTTTTTCAGGCCGATTTGAATACTTTTTAACATTTCCAGTACTTTTTATCATAACAACAATTTGTTTAAATTATTTATTTCAATTGTTTTTTTTAGGTAGAGGTTATTTCGTCAAGTCTATTCGTATTTTTTGATTGTCAGGCAAAAGGTGTGGTAATATTAGAACACATTGTGGTAGTATTGTAATCCAAAAGAAGTTAAATGACGAGTTACGTCGAAAAACTTATTTCGAAAAAAGGTTGATTATCTCTGAAACCAAGCCGAATCCAGGAAATTTTATATAACATTAAAGACTAAATATGGTCAGGAATCCAGCATTAAAATCTTTCCGAATGTTGACGTTACACCGTGTCGTGTATATGTTATAGAGTAGTTTAAAATAACGGACAAGTATTTTTTTTAGCTGTCCAAACTCAACCTGTTAGGAGAAAATGGCCTACAAAGTACTGAAAATTGACCAAACCTTCTAATTTCTGAGAAGAGATTTGTTAAACAAAATTGATAATTAATTACTGGTTTCGTTATATGTTGGAGAATATGAAAAAATAATGGAGACTTGTTTTGTCATTTCACCACAAACTAAAAAAAAAAATCATCATCATCATCATCATCTCAGCCATAAGACGTCCACTGCTGAACATAGGCCTCCCCTCTGGACCTCCACATGTACCGGTTAGATGCAACCTGCATCCAGCGTGTCCCGGCGACCTTCATAAGGTCGTCTGTCCATCTTGTGGGTGGACGTCCTACGCTGCGTTTGCCTAGCCGTGGTCTCCACTCGAGCACTTTTCGACCCCATCGACCATCTGCTCTGCGTGCAATGTGGCCTGCCCATTGCCACTTCAGCTTACTAATCCGGAGGGCTATGTCAGTAACTTTAGTTCGCCTACGGATCTCCTCATTTCTGATTCGATCACGCAGAGAAACTCCGAGCATAGCCCTCTCCATAGCTCTTTGAGCGATTCTGAGTTTAGAGATGAGGCCGATGGTGAAGGACCACGTTTCGGCGCCGTAAGTCATCACTGGTAACACACATTGATTGTAGACTTTCGTCTTAAGGCACTGGGGTATGTCGGACGAAAAGACATCGCGTAGTTTCCCGAACGCTGCCCAACCGAGTTGGATTCGGCGGTTGACCTCTTTCTCGAAGTTGGACCTACCTAATTGGACTACTTGTCCTAGGTAGATGTACGAGTCAACAACTTCGAGTACCAAGTTTTCAACAGAAACCGGGGTGAGCACAACATTGGCATTTGACATAACTTTCGTCTTATCCATGTTCATTTTCAAGCCCACCCGTTGAGAAACTCGGTTAAGGTCATTGAGCATTTTGCTGAGTTCTTCCGTCGACTCTGCCATGACTACGATATCGTCGGCAAACCGAAGGTGAGTGATGTTTTCGCCGTTCACATTGATGCCAAGTCCTTGCCATTCCAGGAGCTTAAAGGCATCTTCCATTGCGGCAGTAAACAGTTTCGGAGATATATCTCCCTGCCTTACGCCTCTTCGCAACGGAATAGCCTTCGTAGTCTGCTCCTGTACTCGGACCGACATTGTGGCGTTGCTATACAAACACTTCAACACTTCGATGTACCGATAGTCAATGTGGCATCGCTGAAGAGACTCAAGCACTGCCCATATTTCTACCGAATCGAAGGCTTTTTCATAGTCCACAAACGCTAAGCATAATGGCAAGTTATACTCCTCGGTCTTCTGTATAACTTGTCGCAGCGTATGTATGTGGTCTATGGTACTATAGCCTTTTCGGAATCCAGCTTGTTCGGGAGGCTGGAAGTCATCAAGTCTGTATTCGAGACGGTTCGTGATGACCCTTGAAAACAGTTTATAAACATGACTCAGAAGCGTGATGGGTCTATAGTTCTTCAAAAGGCTGTTATCACCTTTTTTGAAAAACAGCACCACCTCGCCTCGGTTCCATGCTTCAGGCGTTTTGCCCTCGGACAAGACGGAACTAAAGAGCTTCTGGAGGACTTTAAGAACCGGTGTACCACCTGCTCTCAGAAGCTCTGAAGTGATTCCGTCATCGCCCGGCGCCTTGTTGTTTTTAAGCTGCTTCAGGGCCATCCTAATCTCGTACAGACTGATGTCCGGGATATCCTCGGTGTAGTGTCGGGACAGCTTGGCTCTTGGATCTCCTACCAAACTGTCAACAGGCTTTGCGACCGAAGTATATAACTGTCCATAGAACCTCTCGATCTCACCTAAAACCTCTGCTTTTGTTGACGCTATGCTGCCATCTCCCCGTTTCAGCTTTGTCAGCTGGCTTTGCCCAATAGACTTGTCCTTTGCAAACACTTTGGAGCCTTGGTTTCGCTCGATTGTCTCTTTAACACGGTTAGTATTAAAGAGACGCACGTCATGTCGCAAGGACTTGGATATGCGTCTATTGAGCTGCCTATATGACTCCGCGTCATCCGAAGATTGCAGCTGTAGCGAGCGTCGTTCAGCCATGAGGTTTAAAGTTTGAACGGTCAGTTTTTGAGGTCTATCTTTACGGCGCGGTCTAAAAAATTTAGACCCTACCATATGGACAGTTTGTACTAGCCCGTCGTTGATCTCGTCCACTGATGCCAAGTCCTCAAGGCAAGCAAAGCGGTTAGAGAGCTCAAGTTGAAAGCTTTCGGGGTTTTGGATATGGGCTCGAGTGGGACGGAGCGTAGACTTCATCAGGCTGGACCTTTCAAGTTTAACATTGATATTCAGTGAGCCCCTGACGATTCGATGATCGCTACCGGTTTTCACCCTGTTGATCACAGACACATCACTGAATATACGTTTCCTGTCGGTCATGATGAAGTCTATCTCATTTCTCGTGGAACCATCGGGACTCAACCAGGTCCATTTCCTTTGAGGCGGCTTCTGGAAGAAAGAGTTCATCATAAAGAGTCCCTCTTTCTCCAAAAAGTCGGCCAGCCTCTGTCCCCTATGGTTCCGTTGTCCATAGCCAAATTGCCCCACTCTCAACTCATCACCGCTTTTCTTGCCCAACTTTGCATTGAAGTCCCCCATAACAACAGTGAAGTAGGTTTTAGAAGTATGTATGGCCTTACTTATGTCCTCATACATAACTTCTACTTCATCATCGGAGTGTGACGAGGTCGGTGCATATACCTGAATGACCTTCAGCGAATATCTTTTGGATATTCTGAGTACCAGGTATACCACCCTGCTCGACACACTTTCGATGGTTATTATGTTGTTTACGAGGGACCTGTGGACGAGAAACCCGACACCACCTTGGGACTGTTGGTCGCCCTCCCGGTGGTAGAGCAAGTTACCGGACTTCAGGGTTACGGTGTCCTCCCCTTCTCTACGGACTTCGCATAGCCCGACTATGTCCCAGTGTAACTTGCCCAGTTCCTCTTCCAGCTCGTAAATCTTTTCGTCAGCCCTCATAGTGCGGATATTGTGTGTTACCAGGGCCAATCGTCGTGGGGGTGGGTAGCCGGATAGGTGCCGGTGATTCTTAGCACCCCTTGCCCTGTTTCTCTGGCCGCTACCGTAGCCAGGAAGAGCAGGACTGCCGGGCACTAGGGGCCTAGGTTGTGTTTTGTTCATTTCATGGGGGGGGGGGGGGGGCGCCACGCTTGGCAGGCGGGTTGGCGCGCGCAGTTTGTTACTTGTTACTCTGCGGAAGATGCTGCTGCCCATCTTCCGGTATTTATTCCCTTAGCAGGCTCTTACTGCAACCACGGGATGATATGGTGGGGGACTATTCGCAAGCCGGTCACCCAACGGCAAAAAAAAAAATACGTGTCCGTTATTTTAGACTACTCTAGGTATAACATATACGTATTATATCAAAATGAATCAAATCGGAGTCGGACAGTTGGGTACCCTTCGTTGTTAATAGTAGCCTGTCCTGTCCCATTATTTACAGCATCACTGACATCAACTATAACGTACCTAAAGCAGTGACTACATCATATTGTGCTCGTTAATAATTTTACCAATATTACTTACCCATAGTCATGTACTAAAATGTAACAGTACCTATACATTGCTTCGACAACACAATTATGACTGTTCTACACATTAGACATGAGAACCACTCCAAGTACTGCAATAAATAAATAGTACGTTATAAGGTCACGTGCAAAAATATGTATCGAAAGAATCCTCTTTTAAAAATCTTACGACGTTCTTATTACACAGAATTATTGCACTGGGACATAATTTTGGAGCATTTTTATATTACACCTTATTTTGCCTTTGACTATAACTGCCGCAAGTGCAATTAATATTGAAAATGACTTAAAGCCTGTTTCACCGTCCCCGAATAAAATATATTTGTCAGATAAATATTAGCTGTCCTTTTCTAGTATATGCCTGGGGAAAAGGATACCTAATAATTTTATTTGACGGATTTGTTTATCCGAAGATTGTGAAACAACCCGTAAGTTTGTTGGGTTTATACCTTAAGCTTGACCGTCTTGACTTGTGAGTGCCAGGATGCTTAGACAAGTTGCCAATCGCTAACGCTTAATCGTCAATCGTAAACGAAAGGCAGCTAACTGTTTTTGTCCCACTATTAAGAAAGAGTGACAGAGAGGGAAAATTACGATACGCTACTAAGCGTCAGCGATTCGATTAAGCGTTAGCGATTGGCAACTTGGCTAAGCATTCAGTTACGGCTAAGTGGTGACACACTAGAACGCCTACACTGTCCAGTTCAGGCCAGCCCGAGCCATGCATCTAAATCCTAGGTCTGACGATATACATTCCGTTAAATATTAACCCCCGTATATAAACGCCTCTTAATTTAACAAGCTACTAAGTATTGTTTGTCCCTTTCACTCCAGTGGGCATATTGGTAAGACCGAAATGGACAAACAATACGAGTAGTTAGCGGCTTGCTAAGTTAGCAGACGTTTATGAATAACGGGGTAAGTTTCTCGGCCGAGGCAGGGCATAATGCGAGTAATCCTCCACTTTTGGCTTTATGACGAATCGTATGAGGTTTATCATTGACTCTCAGTCTGTTGATGACTGCTAATAGCTACTAAAATAGCGCTTTTTTTGAATTGTATACCTTTTGCGGCCAATTAGCAGTGAACACAAGACTGACCGAAATAGCTCTCCGAATCGCTAAACTGAAGTGGCAGTGGGCGGGGCACATTGCGCGTAGAACCGATGGCCGTTGGGGCGGGAAGGTTCTTGAGTGGCAGCCACGTACCGGAAGGCGTAGCGTGGGCCCCCCACAAGGTGAACTGATGACCTGGTGAAGGTAGCAGGAGTCCGCTGGATGCGGGTGGCGCAGGACCGGTCATTGTGGTAATCTTTGGGGAAGGCCTATGTTCAGCAGTGGACGTCTTTCGGTTGATATGATGATGATGATGATGATGACAAAACTGACGAACAATGATTAAAAAGCGCTCTTTAAGTACCTAGCTATGGCTACTAACGGTGACTCGTTACATCGGTAATATAGGTCAATAAAATTTTAAAGGACTTTCGCAGAGGACCATGTCGGTTAGCCCGACTTTTTATAATTCTTATAAAGTGCACTAACCGTTGGCTGCTACCCGGAATTTCTGAATATTATCGTTTCATAAAACTGTCCCGTAAGAAAACTGCAACTAAGTACGACGGACGAGAGGATAAAAATATTTTAACGGTAAACCACGCAAGGAGCGCTTATTCTTGACTAGTTTAAAATTCTATCCGGGAAAATGTATAAGGTCAGATTTTAAGCTCAGATTTTGCGGGTAACCTTAGTTCAGTAGACTGTTAAAGATTATCCCATTGTATTATTTATTTATTATAACGTATCTATTATACAAACTCCTAATATTGTCACATAGCAAGACTTACTCGTAAACACGACTTCATCATACAATATAAAACAAGTTGCAAGTGTCGAACAGTAAAAAGAATAGGAAATCATGAGGCCCACTTTTTGACCGACTCCAAAGGAGGAAGAGGTTCTCAATTCGACAGATTTTTGTATGTAACAGGTATTTACATACAACAGGTCCTCATAAATCTTTCGTTATACCCTGTCACATATTCATTATTAAAAAACCAAGGTTGTTCAGCTCTTGTTTCAGATAAAACCAAATTATTTATAGCCCAACTCTGAAAGTCTCCGTTGACAGGGAAAAACAAAGTGCCCCATATAAATCAACTGCGAAAAAGTTTTAAGGACGCTAGGCATAGAGTACTTTTTTGACTTTTAAATAGGACAGAAAAATAAATTACTTGGGTAAGGACTAAGAGTTTCGTAAAGAACGAAAAGTCGTTTACTAGATAGGTAAGTTTTCCAAAAGTAAAAGTAACTTAATTATTCCACCGTTTGAGACACTGAAAAATAAATAGCAATTTTTTGCATTTACGGTCCTTAGGTAGTTACAGTCAATAAATATTGGAACCCTTAGGCCACTCTAGAACCTTGTGAAAATGACACATAAGATGTATCTTAGGGCTTGTCCATTAATCACGTCATACGATTTTGGCCTATTTTGGGCCCCTCCCACCCCTATGGTGATATTTTCAGGACCACCCCCACCCCCCTAGCCAATATGACATGTAATTTATTGCTAACTTTTTAGGGTTCCGTAGCCAAAATGGCAAAAACGGAACCCTTATAGATTCGTCATGTCCGTCTGTCCGCCTGTCCGTCTGTCACAGCCGATTTACTCGGAAACTATAAATGCTACAGTAAAGAAATTTGATCAGGATATGTGTTGTACATATAAACCGCTACAGGATTATGATACTAAACTGTAAAAAACCATTGGGGTGGGGGCCCTCCATAGATGTAACTGAGGGATAGAAAATTTTTTTTAGTTGTATATAAGCGTGTGGGGTAATAAATAAAGGTCTTTGAAAATGATAAGAAGGTTCATAAATCTCATTTTTATTTAAGCAAATCGTTCGAGATATCAGCTCTCAAAGTCTGAAAAATGTGTCCCCCCCTCTATTTTTTAAACTACGCAATATAAAATTCTAAAAAAAATATATGTTATGCACATTAATAAACTCTATCAACGATTTTTGGTTTGATTAAATTATCTCCTATAGTTTTTGAGGTAGGTTGATTTAACTGTTTTTTATTAATAATAAATTGATAATGGTACGAAACCCTTCGCGCGCGAGTCCGACTCGCACTTGGCCGGTTTTTTTTATAACACTAGTTCCGGGTTTGACATCTGGTTATATTAAAGAAGTGATCTTAAAGAAAGAGAGCAGCAGAGAGTAAGAAAAAAATACACGTGATTTATCCGATGACAAACTATGGTGATAATTGGTGATATTTCTCGACCCCCTCCCTCTATACAGTATGACGTCATTAATGGACAAGCCCTTACGTACAGTCGCCATCAGATATATCGGAGCGGCCACGTTGCTTAAAAGATTTGAAAATGCGCCCTAACACAAGTGTCGTAAGTGTCGTAAGACCCGACTAAGGGATTGAAGTGTCACTGACCATTCTTTGATTGAAGATTTATGATGGGTAGAGCGTCATCATTGTGGACACATTACTGCGATCGCCAATCCGCTTGTCCATCGTGGCGATTATGGGCACATGCCATGGAGGTACATACCTCCTAATGCGTCTATACGCATAGTTAATAGGAGAGTGGACCGAGATAGGCTGATGATGTGTGTACCCTAACGCCATAACAATAAAGGCTTGCTCACATATTTGTGAGCATCCTGGCCGCTCGATACATCTGCTGACGACTGTACACTTTGCCAACTAGAACCATGTCGAAATGACAAGTAGTAAGAGATATCTGAACGCTTAATCGTCAATCGTAAACGAAAGGCAGCTAACTGTCTTTGTCGCACTAATATGAAAGAGTGACAGAGAGGGAAAACTACGATACGGTACGGCATGCAGGATGCTTAGCCAAGTTGACGATTAAGCGTTAGCGATTGGCAACTTGGCTAAGCACCTTGGTATCTGATTGAAAACGTCCCTGCGACATAGTTTCCGAGTGACCTTGGTAGCCATAACCTAATTTCCAATTAATTAGGGGACTGGTATAGTGTACATCAATTTTATTAGAATATAAGATGCGGAAACAGACAGCCGAAAGCGGCTTTGTTTATACTAAATTCGTACTCATAGGTAGATTTAAATACCAGTCATACAACCCTTTACTAACGTCGGAGTGGATAAATTTTGTTTTTCCGACTGAGGACGATCTGGATGATCAAAATGTCATACAGTAATAATAATTGGCGCTATTATTAGAAAATATCTCACATTATGTGAGTCAGATCTCATAACAAACTAACTGGGTATAGAATAAGGAAATATCAAGTAGGTACTCGTTGTACAGTGACAAGCACACGAACTGTCAAAGCGACTGAACGCGTGACATATTCACGGGAAAAGTTTTAATCAAGAACATTGTTCCATGTCAACGCTCGACGTAGGAATAAGCAGATATATGAGTATGAAAATGATTAACAGGGACTGTATTCTGATTGTTTTAATTTAATGTTAATGACGGCCTCCGAAGCTAAGGTCAATTCATCCTTATGGTGCTCCCACACGCTGGTGCTGTTGAATTTCTCAATTAAAAATCAAGGGGCAGTAATCAGGGGGCTGGCCGTGTGGTAACGGCAGAAATAATACATTTGTCACCACCCCAACTCCTCCTGCGGGTGTCGTAAGAGTCGACTAAGGGATTGAAGTATATTTGATTAAAGATTGATGATGGGCAGCAGCGTCATCATAGTGGACACATTACTGAGATCGCCAATCCGCTTGCCCAGCTTGGCGATTATGGGCATTTACCTCCTAATGCGTCTATACGCATAGTTAATAGGAGAGGCCTACGTCCAGCAGTGGACTATCACAGGCTGATGATGAATCAGGGGGCTACGCTAACGGTGTGAGTCAGAGGTTTTCAGCGATCTTTAGGTGTAGAGGCTGCCATGACGAACAACGTGTGGTATCACAATGTCGTGTCCTCACAAGTCGAGGAGATTGCTCCTTTCCCTCGACTATAGCCGTCGCAGGCTGTTTAGCATTACATTCAGTTGACCAGACAGACATTGTTTTATAAAATTTTATTACACTGTAACTTCTCTTCTTTTAAACTTTCCCTGAACTTTTGGAACCGTATATTCCGTCTAGCCATTCCGGATTTTTAAGTTGACACAGGCGTGGATCCAGGGGGGGGTAAAGTGGCATTTGCCCCCCCCCCCCTTGACACTGGACTGAGGTACATATATTCTTAGTTCTAGGTATTATTTTGGAGGGGTTGGTTCACAAACATGACATGAAACATACGATGGTGGGCGAGAGTACGTTTGCTTGTTTTGTACACAGGTATATTCTTAGATTTCTTTGTGTTCATTCACTTTTTTGAGGCTGTAACATACAGGATACAAGGGAAACTCACGCTGAGCAACTGTTTCTATGGAGACAACCAAGAAATCGCGAAAAAATCTCTTAATTACGAGGTAATTTATACATAATTGTATTTATATTGATTTAAACTTTCACGATTATCAATATTATCACTCATAGTTTAATACTCGACTCACGTTTACCGTCGTTAAAATAAAATTGTCTTTAACTCATAATTAAGAGATTTTTTTAAGATTTCTTGGTTGTCTCCTTAGTGAAAGTTCGTTAGAATGAAAGTCCCTTGTATCCTGTTCACTCTAGCTCCTCGACCCAGATGCCACCCTGTATTCCAAAATGGCAATTCGCGGTTGATGCTAGTTACCTAGCCTGCAATGTATTGTATCGTTAGTTTGAAGCATTGCGGCGTAAACGCAGACGAGCGTCAATGAATCCACGTAGATGAAAAACACATTTGGTATGTTTTTGTTCGGCTGCAGTAAAGCTAAAGGGTATGGCTATAATTTCACCAGCGTTTTTAGAAAGCTCTAAAAGTGTGTCGTCTAAAAGCGTCCTAGTCCACCCACAAGATGGACAGACGACCTTATGAAGGTCGCCGGGACACGCTGGATGCAGGTCGCATCTAACCGGTACATGTGGAGGTCCAAAGGGGAGCCCTATGTTCAGCAGTGGACGTCTTATGGCTGAGATGATGATGATGATGATTTGGTACCTACTGAAACATTTGTCCTAGTGCATTTATTCATGTCAAATAAGATTGTTACATTCATGAGTGGATTATTTCGATTCGTTTTTCTGCACTTGATTCTGCGACCATATACAGGGTGTTTGTTATGTCGTTAGCCAAATTTGGATATGTCATTCGCGATCACCAGTACACACCTTGCCTAGTGACCGCAAAAACATATTTTGTGGTCACTAGGCAAGTTTGTTTCAATCCGTGCGATTCGATGGCAGACAAAAGGGTAGCAGGTTTGAGTAGTCAAGTCTTAGCCAATCAGGAGTTCATCACAAGCACCGATCAGCCAACGTCACCCACCCCACCATCGGCACTAAACAATGAATACAATGTCCTAACTACATGCACACACGATTGTTATTTGATTAAAACTGCCCAAGCGCATACCTACCTGTACCTGCTCATCGTCATCAACAATTCAATTTGCTTAGAGAGTGCATTAGAATCGATATCTGAGGTAAACCAGTACGCGTTTGTATGACGGAACATTTAAGTTACTCCGTTCTTGAGGTCTAATTATGCTGGCTCGGCTGATCGCAAGATGCCATGTGCCATTTGTACAGCACTCTGTAAACAAAGAAGGAGTGCGCTTGCGTGAACGCGCTCGAGTCAAACTACCCTCAGATCGGCGCGCAACTCAAAATACCCTCATTATTAGTACTGTATGCGATAGACTGATAATGCTGTCTCGTGGGATTTACCTGCAAGTTAAGCTCCACCTCCATTCCCCACCACGCGTAGGAAACTTGTTACGTACGTTATAACTTATAACGCATTGAATTAGTTACCTTATGCGGGTTAATTAAAGTTGCAAACTCAAACACCCTTTCCAATCTGATTTGGCAGTTATGAGATGGTGGGGCAGTACGCAAAGTAAGCAAGTGATCATAGTGACCAAACATTCGTTAGATAATGGGATTAAAAAAAATCTATAACAAAAAGGATAATGAAAAATGGATTATTATTGTTTTACCAAATTTTTTTTTACGCCTTTACCCAACACATATTGCAATATGGCTAATGATATAAAAAACATCCTGTATAACATGAACGTCTAACGCCAGCTAAAAATGCCCCCAAAGCCAATTGTTCAATTGTGCCAAGATGGGCAGGACATAGCGCTTATCAACACCGCGCATTATTTCGGCGCGACATCTTTGAGAATATAGAATATATATAGCCAATCAAAACTTTGATGAACCAATAACAACTATTGTAAATGGCGGTTTAGGTTTTTTGTTGATATTGAAATTCATCACCGTGATGCATTGAAGAGGGGGTGACACCTGTGAAATAAAATTCAGGACCGTTTTTAAAAGGCAATTTAGTATGGCATGCTTCCACATTTTATTTGTTCGTAGACTTGATTGTATTGCTTATATATCTTATGC